>WYDI02002199.1:0-49326 GCA_009867235.2 Psittacus erithacus
CAAGGGGTAATGGGTTCAAACTTAAACAGGGGAAGTTCAGGTTAGATATAAGGAGGAAGTTCTTTACTGTGAGGGTGGTGAGCCACTGGAATGGGTTGCCCAGAGAAGTGGTAAATGCCCCATCCCTGGCGGTGTTCAAGGCCAGGTTGGATGAAGTCTTTGGGTGACATGGTTTAGTGTGAGGTGTCCCTGCCCATGGCTGGGGGGTTGGAACTAGATGATCTTAAGGTCCTTTCCAACCCTAACTATTCTATGATTCTATGAATCTATAAATCAGTTCTAAGCCCTGCTCCTTTGCAGTATGGGATGTTCTCCTCTTAATTGTGTGATCACTATTCCATTTAGGAAACATGTAACACCTCTACAGAGGGAACAGGTCTGAGGATATTTTCATTTTTGTTTTTCTCTTTTGGGGCACAAGAGGAGTCATTCATACTGGGATGTCTGTGGAAGTGACAACAGAGAATGACATGATTATTTGTTATAGCCAGTATCCCAGCATACAGCAGTAATTCTATTATTTCACTGTCAATTAGTTGCCTTTGTTCGGGTTTGAATCCCAGTGAATTTTTTAAATGTATGAATTTGTTATGGAGCTTTAATATTGACTTGTACTTCTTTTTTCTACCTAAGTATTTCCAGAAATGCACTCAAATGGCACTGTGTTTGTTATGCTCCTGGGTTTAGTTGTTGGGTATTTTAAAGAGAAGAAAAACCCCTGTTATTTCCCACTCACTTCTTTTGTGATTATATTTCGTATTGTTCAGGCTCATACTGACCACACAGTAAATAATGTCAATTGCCTTTGATCACAAATAAGAAAAAGTTTTCTCTGGCAATTATGTATTTTGTTAGCACTGTTGTAAAATGCAAGAAAAGTACTTGCTAATCCCCTAATGCTCTGAGATCCCACAAAATCTAAGACTCTTCACCATATTCATAAGATTAAATATTGCAGTATTGGAAAAAGGGGAGGAGTGGCTTACTGGGAAAAAATAATGTTTTCAGGAGGAAACAGTTGTATTTATTTTTTCTGTGACTGGGAACAAGGAATGTGAAGCAGCCTCATACGTTAGCTTTTAAGGGGTGGGGAAACAATGATGACTGTAGTTTGGAATCACAAGTCAGAAGAAAACTTTCTAGGCAAAATAACCTTTGATACCTTGAAAAGTTATTTTCATTGTTCAGATATTGTAATATCTAAATAAATTCCAAGATCCCCAGGGACCTCTATTCAAATATCTAAAGAAGGATTTTCTGGACTTTACTGTGAATATCCAACACATTTTGTAGCTTCAGTGACATTTTAAACTAGATGGATCATAGAAAGTTCTGCAGGAAAAATCCATCACTTTTGGTCCAGCTGTTTTCTTTTGGAGACAAACCCTCAAAAGACCTAATGATGTCCTCTTTTCCTAACCACTGGTACAGCTTTCTGTAAGTGAAGTTCAGTAATAGAGGCATGAAAAATATCGATCTGTCAATTTTTCATTCATGCTGGGAATAATCATCATGGGGAAAAGATGACCAAAGATTTCTTTTGATGATGAGTTCACCATTCATAAGTAAAAAATACAAGTCTTCCGGAAAAGGAAATATTTCTCCTAGTTTTTCTGTTTCCTATAAGAATATGTACTGTAAAGTGGCCACAGGGCACCTAAACATGCAGTTCAATATCTAATCTAGGGAGAAGAGCACTGTTTATATGGTCTTTGCATTTCATGCCAAAGCCCTTTCCAAATTAGAAATAAAAATCTGTGGAGGTCAGAACTTAAGAGGCAAAGAACAAAACCTCAACTCAGTACTTTATCTAGAATAATTATATGCATCTGAGGAAAAAAAAAACCACTTTCAAAAAAACCTCAGCAATCAGTAGAACAAATTAAAACAAAGTCTGCCTTCACTAACATTTGCAGTAAAGACAGACTTTATAGGCCAGTCAAGTTTGCTGTTTTGATGTTGTTATCCATGTAAAGAAGTTCTCCTAATGATAATTATTAAGAAAGGTAGGTCTGAAGTGCTTAATACTTTCAGATTCCCATAAAATAAAAGAGGGTATAATTGCTTGTATTTTCATTGTGCTACTCAAACAGAGGTAGGTATGCATATTTATTTATTTGAATATTTAAGCCTTAGCTTAAATACTCCTGCTCCCATTTTGAGATTCTGAAAGAATTGTGTACACCCAAAGCAGGAGTAAAGCTAATTCGAGTTACAGCTGGAAAGGGGCTCATAAATGGTTCCTCTCAGTGCCAGAGATCACATGTAAGTTATGACAAATCCCTCTTGCAAGAAGCTGCGGTCTTGATTTTCTCATCGGTAAAGCAGGATACTGAAAAGAGTATGATTACCCAATACCTAAAAGGATGTTTTTAAGATTATTTGTTTGCAGTGGCTGGAAATATGAATCACTGTATTTTTATTAAGATAAAGATCACTTGACTAAACACATTATTTTCTTCTAATATACTGTAAGACTGGATTTATTGGTACCTAGTAGTCTGTGAATTCACATCCTCTGTAACAAATACTCATGTTCATTTTTAGTTGCTGTGCTTAGAATTGCTGCATTTATATGTATGAAAACCAAACAAGTTTCAAGTAGTTGCCAGATACCTGTTTATTTCAAAAGTTAAACCCTCAGCATTTCACCTAGATCATCAGCAGGGTCTTTAACAGCTATGCAGAAAGTCATAATTCTGGGAGATTAGAATTAAACTGCCACTGTACTTTCCTCAGTAAGTGCTTGTGGACACATCAGGAAGAGATACAACATGCAGAGGCAGGGCTTCTTGCTCCCATTAGGCATTTGAAACATCTGTCCCCAGTGTTGAAAGCTCTGTGCTGGCATCTGTTGAATAGCAGATTATTTGCAGGGTTGTACATCATGGGTTTAGCTCATCCTAATTTTGATAATCTCTTTTATTCCCTGCAAGCCTGCCATGATCTGAGATCTGCTGACACAGGATTTCTGTGGTTTGTAACCTCCATCTCAAGACAAGGAATGTGGCTTTAGGGCTTGTACTGCTTTATGCTCTCCTTTTTTGATGTTCATTCCCAACTGATTAGGTTAAAGCTTGACAGTTGTTTGATATTCAAGCACTTCCTTCTGTCAAAGGCTTATTGTCACTGCTTACTGTATGGTGAGTGGAAACAAGTCTCCAGTTCTCGTCAGGGGACTATGACCCAGGAATGCCTAACTTCTAATCAAAGGTGTCACAAATAGTAACCATGGCTTGGGCATGGAAGGTCATGTCTTTACATGAATTCTACAAATTTCATTCCTTCTTAGCAAAATAGTCATTGAATCTCATAAGCATTTCAAGGAACTGTTGGCCATTTTGCATATAAAATGGGTTTTTTTCATCTACTGGGCAATGAATGTCACTTCTGTATTAAGATATCACCAGACCTCTGAGGGAGTACCTGAGCTCCACATCTGCATGCTTGTTAAGTGATTTGATTGTTCTTGGATGGAGTGCCCTGAGATGCATGCAGACATGGTTTTTAATAAATACTACTATCTTTATAACCCTGCTTCAAGTCGTTGTATGTTCTTATCAGGTTTTGTAATCTTACTGCATTCTTAAGCAGCTCGTTTGTCAAAAGTTTGGTAACCCTGAGCAAAAGGCTGTCTTATAAACAGAAATTCTAATTGTTCCCTGGACCAGTTTGCAGCCTTTTCATGTGGCTTAGCTGGGTGATTCCACAGTCTGACCCATTTAGGGAGGGGACCTTTCTTAACAGATGAGGCTTTGTAGCATACATTCATGGACAACAAAAAGTGTTGCTGGGAGACTGGGGTCAGAACACGTTACCTTACATTCAGGTTACAGAGCCACTAATTGTGGTTATCTTGCAGGGTGCTTCCCAAGTCAGCACGTAGGCGACACAAACCCATAACTGTGACAACTAGGCATCAAGGTAATGTAAAAAGCAATGGGAAGAATGCAGGAGAAGTGTGTCTATTAGTACCATCTGAACACCACAAACGCAAGAAATTCAGTTTTACTCTTCAGATGTCCTGAAGCAATGTGGTAGGGTTCTGATCTGTCTGAAGCACTGGTGCACTACAATGTGTTTAAAGACTCATTGTTCCAAAGCCTACAAGGACCTTCGTATTTGTCAGTTACCCTATAACGGCTGTAAGAAAAGCTAAGTCAAAAGAATACAATATAATTTCCATGACAGAATCCAAATGTAGGTCATGAGATGCCAATGGTTACAGAAGCAAGTGGGCAGCAATGAAAAAAGAATAAAATCTCCCTACCTACCGATTAGATCCAAAACTTTCTTTTGCTTGATATTATCCAGTCAAAAGCTGGTTCTGATACTTCACACCTGCATGACTTAGTCTGAGGTTTTGAGGTCAGTCATACATACCTATTTTCCATTTACAAATGGTAGAAGGGATTTGGGAAATCATGCTTTTTTGGTCATGATCCAAAACATGCCTGTAACAATGCCCTAACGCTAAATCAGGTAAAAGTTTCAGACTTCCAAACTATTTTATGCCCCTTCCAGGAAAATGTTAATGGCTCTCCTCATGATAGGTGTGGTAATCACCTGCCCAGACAGTAAACAGAGCCAGCTAACAACTACTCTGGTGCTGGGTTAATGCTTAACATAATGCAAGGCAGAAAACATTTTTCTTTGGGTGTGGTAGTGCTTAAATGCCAGAAAAAAGCATTTTATATATCACATTTACCACTTCCTAAATGCGCTTTTTACTATCAAGTGATCTCATTAACTGAGTGTGATGACTATAACATATCATTTGGCCTCATACTGTAATAACCAGTGCTGACTGTAGGAGTGAACCAAATTTTTCCTATCTACTTCAAATCTCTTTTGAAGGATACTATGACAATACTTAACTTGGCTTAGAGTCTGCCATTCCTGGCTATAAAGAATTGATTTTTTTTTTCAAATGCACAGTTGCTCTGTTTATGCCTTTGCTATGCTAAGAACATTGTCTCCTATAAATTTCACAACAAGCAGAAGTATGGGAGATGAGAGAAATGCAACAAAGATGAAAAAGATCAGCTGGGAGGTGGCACTAAGCATAAATGCAGGGGAATTAAATATCATTTGAAAGCCTTACTTCAGTGTAAGTAAGCAGTTTGAAGGAAGAGGGAGCAGAATCAACATGAATTAGAGCAGATATGGTTTTGAACAGCTGCAAAAGAAAGACCCATGAACCTGAGATAAGACTGAAGAAGAAAACAATCCAGTATGTAAAGATGAGAATAAAACAAGGAGGTGGAAGAAAATGAAGATAATGACATGAAAAGAAGATGAGAAGAATATTAGCTTTGAGTTTATGTTATTGTAATACATTTCTGCAGAATGTTGAGTGTTTTTAGAAGTTCCTGGCATTAAGGTCAAAGGAGGAACTGAGAAACATGTGTAAACTCACATGAAAACTCACACAGGCTCCCAACAAGCCTGGGATTTCCATCTGCTGTTGCATTTAAGGGCCTGTCTACAGAAAGCAAAGTGGAGATCCTGAATGTAAGTACAGCAAGTCCTAAGAAAATCAGATGACAGAACAAATGAAGGTCTTCCCTGAGAGACTTTTAACAACCCAAAGTCTGCTCTCTGTCATCAAGATAGAAATTGTCATGTCATTTCAGCAGGGAGAGACAGGAACATGGCAGCATGGAGGGGAGCCACTTGCACTGAGAGATGAACTGCTGTAGATGAAGTAGTGAGAGAAATCTATTTGTTCTTCCAACTTGTGGGGCATTCTGGGCTGCCTTTTTCTTACAGCCATCAGGGAGACAGCCTTCATCCTCCCAGGCTCCTGGGTCTTTGGTAGTTCATCCAGCCATCAGAGAGCGACCACCTGGGAGCTGGCTTTTTGCTCTAAGCATTGGTCTTCTGTAGCCACCATAGCATTCACGTAAAGGAACCAGATTTTAATGAATCTAGTGCTCATGACTTCTCTCTCACTGTATATGACTCACTAGGCTCTGAAAAACTTAGTGAGAGCTAGCCTTTTCCATTCAGCAAATACTGACTTTTTTTTTCACCTATTGTTTCTTCCTGAGCCCATGCCACCAGAGCCTAGATTTTCACAGAGCCCCAGAGGCTGACTTGTGGAAGAAATCAAGGATGCTGCATAAATGAGCCTCATACAGGTATTGCAACAGGATAGTGATGTTCTCCATTTTGCAGTTAATAAAACTATTCATAGGACTGCTCACAGCTAGGAAATACAGGAAATGTAAGACATACAGCAAGCAAAAGAAGCTAGACTAGGAACCTAGGCCCAGCCAAGGCAGCTTTCCCCTGCATTTGTGGCTGTGGTTTGGACAAAGGCATTGCAGGGCTGCTGCAGAACATAAAGTGTGCACATGTCTAGGGGACTTGAAGAGTAGAGGTTAGATGGGGAATCTCAAAGGCCTTGATATTAGATTAGGTTCTGCTAAAGATAAACCATATTCTGGGTTTAAATACCCTGCTAAAGTAATTAACGTAAGCAAACATTTTCTAAAGCGAAAATTAACTTCAGTCTGCCTTGCAATCATCCGGTGGCTAGGAAGTGTCAAATCATCTTCTATCTGAGACCAGAACGTAACAATCAACCTCTCTTTTTACTGTTCATTCCATACCACTAACTATTTAGAAACAAAAGGTAAAAATGACATTGGAAACCAGGATCCAGACTTGGTAATTTTGTAGTTTAGGAAGAGAAACAGTGGGGGTGATTTTATATAAGCCTGCTTGCCTCCCTCAACATAGCTTCATCAAAGTGCTTTATTATATTATCACTCATGTTTTTGTACTGTTTTCTAATATTGTACTGACTTGTCTGAACCACTTTGAAAACTAAGACTGCCTCCCTATGAGACAAATCCAGGCCTCATTAAAATTCATAAACAGGCAGCCAAAAGCTGTGAGCGCTTTTCCATTGACGCTGAGAAATGGAAGTGTCCTTATTTATCCTTATAGCACATTATTTCAAAGGGTGTCCACATCCATAGGGAACTGCATTTTGATTGATAACATTTAGGGCTTGCTATGAAAGAAACTGATTCTCATTAGGGAGTTCTGTGACACAAACTAGTCAATGGTATCTCGAATCAGCACCATTTCAGTGTTTAATTGCATTCTTTTTCTACAAAAAAACCTTCACATTAGCATTAATTGAAAATCTATGCTGATACATAGCAAAGGTCTGATCTTCTCAGGTAGCAGGTGTGTATACCTGGAAATTCACTGTATACTGTCACTGCTGATTTCATGATCTTTCTCTCATTCTGGGGGGAGTAGTGGGAGCAGGAAAGAGATAATTACTTGTCTCTGCTACTGAGTCCAGCTGAGCTCATGTTACAAAATTTAATACCAGTTGTGAAGTATATTTGGGCACTGCATTGTTTTAGTTTGTCATGCTGCCAAATATGCACTGGGAATAACAATTTTTCTACAAAACCATTCTCAAACTCAATTAAAAAAAAGAAAAAATCATGTGCTTTAGTCAAAGATGAAAATTGAAATACTGTGACACAATATACTCTCAAAAATAGAAGAATCTAAATGTATTAATTGGCAGCCACACCAATGATAATCGATCAATAGGCCTTTGCAGGGCTTTAATATCGAAAACATTTTAAACTTCAGAAGATAAAATCAACTAGGATAACATTTGCTTAGAAGTGTGTATAAATGTCTGTAGGACATACTTTTCATAAAGACTCCATATGGGCAAAGCTAGGATTGCAGATACACTACATGAAACATTAGTAATTGATCAGTTGGCCTTAATTTTAGTGTCTTTGTAATTGTCACACTAATGTGACATATAATATGGATATCAATATAACCTCCAAATTAAGAACTGACATTTATCTGTAGCTTAAGGTTATTCTGGAACTAGTGTCTTAGAACTAAAATAATTCTTTGGTTTAAGCTCAATTCATCTGTCCATAGAGTTCTGGTTATACATCCAACAGGAGGGTTTTTTCTGCTATCCACTCAAGCTAGTGCAGATTCTGGTGAGAACTGGCATGCTTGCACTTATCTACAGCAGTGGAATATCTTTGTAGACAGATAAAGATGGCAAAAAATTGTAAGATCAATTCATCTACTGAGATGGCCACTTTTGGGTAATACAGTTTACATGACAGAAATGTAATTATATATGTTTACATATATTTTCAGCAGCATGATTCCAAAACCACAAGCCTGCTACTGTAGCTCTTTAGATCTCTAGGCTATGCTCTGGCCTTCCATGGTGTTTTTGTTGATAAGCAAAATGTTTCTTGGACATCCTCCTTTTGTGAATCTAAGAGGTAACAAGCCAAAGTGCTAAACTTGCAAGCACAGCATTTACAAACACTGTTGCTGATGTTCATAGAAAATGTGTTGTTTACTGCCACTCAGAAAATGCACAGTATATTTGGGGAATATCAGATTAGAAGAGACTACACATAGGATTAAGATAATTTTTTTGAGTTTTACCTTTTATAACAAGACTCAAAGCAATCCCATTATAGCATGAATTCCCCAGTAGATGTGATGGTGGCTTGCTTTAGTAAAAAGCCTAGCAAACATATGCTACTGATGACTTTTATTAAATGCGCCTTCAAAATAGCAGAAAGTACATCACTAGAGCACTTTGTATGTGAAAACTGTATGCCTTCTAGATTTGATGTATGAACTCCAACCCACTCAACAGAATTTTTCAACCTTGTGTTTGGTAAATCAACAAGAAGATGGTGACAATTTTTACTAAATGGGCTTCCAGCCAGTTTGTCAGACAAGAATGTTTGTACATACTTATCATAGCTGGTAGCCAAATTTGTTCTGGTTCTTAGTCACAAAGTTGTGATTTCCCAAGGAAATCTTGCTATAGGTTATGAAGGCTATTTAATCAGAAATATTGATGTGATTTTGATTTTCAGTATTGTTAAATCCACAAAATTTCAGCACTTCACCTGATTTTGTCTAGTCCATTCACTGAGAGGCTGAAGAGAATTCAGCAGGCAAAATAGAGACACTCAGTTCAGAAGTTCTGGATTTGACCCAGACCCATTACTTTTAAAATTATATAGTGCGGTAAGGAATGCCCTTTGCAATGTTCTTCACTCTTCTTGCCTCCAAAAAGTTCAGAGATCTCTTGCTTTGATATCTGAGATGAATAATACCCCACTTTGGACCAACCAAGTTGCTCTTTTTCCATATAATACAGCCTTGTAAACATAAGATATTTTAAGTCAATTGTGTATTAGCTCTGTGAAGTCTGTGAATACTTGATGAAATGCTTTTCCTTACTGAAATATTCATGAAGCTAATTTTCAACAATCAACAAAATCTAGTCATGTTTTTAAAAAAGAAAACAACATCTTTCCATATCTGCATGTTGAATACAAATCAAACCCCACTCCCCCTTAAAATAGAAGTGATCAGATTCACTTTTTGTATTTGCTACTGATTTGATGTGAATTTGGAGTCCCAATCAGAGAGCAAGTAAATAGCTCCTTCATTATTACTTTGATCTCAGTTACCAGCCATCCTCTTTCGGGAGTGAGTACATAGTACTGAATTTGATACTGAATCTTGAGCACAACCCTGACCATTGCAGACACTAACATTTCTATGAGGATTTCATTTTATCTAATTCTTCAATATCACAAAATCGCACTTCCTATTTCTCTCACATACACACAGAAGGTCTCACTAGTTTCAAAAAAAAAGCACTCTGACTAATCTTTTCATAGTGCCTAGGAGGAAACCTGAACTAGTATTTATTAGTATTAAGTCAACTGAAGTCCATCAGATCACTGCAGTTTGGCGTAACCACTATTTTGGGGTGGTGTTTTTAGTCGCATGATTTGTAAAGGATTCTTTCTGTATGTTTTTTTGGCTTTGAACTCAGGAACATACTTAAAACTTTCCTAATTATGAGATCCAAAAAAAGATCACAAATGCCTTGAGGATAGCTCCTGTAGCACCTCTCATTTAGGTGAGCAACGTGGAGGTTGACACAACTTCAGTTCAAATAGAGAAGGATGCACAATTGCAATTGCGCAGGATGGTTTGGAAAAACGTGCAGTGGCAGCCTGGCAAATAGGCAGAGAGGCAAGAGGCAATCTCTCCTTACCCACCCAGCAGTGGAGATTGGCCATCCTGGGAAAAACAGCCCAGGACCTTACATAACACACAAGCTCTCTACAGGGTTTGTGCTGAGAAGCAGGCATTTGGAAAAGCCACACGGAGAAAATCACAGCCTTCCTGCTGAGCAAATTGCTCCCTAGAACTATCATGAAGGTTTGCAAAAAGCAACGTGTTGAAAATCCTATCCATGCAGGGAGCCAAGGCACACTTTTCAAGCACCTAGTTCTTCTGTTCCCCTCACATTCGCAGTCTGGGGCAGTCGCCAGAATCGAGAGACAAGTGGCTGTTTAAAAAGGACTGGGCTGGAGGGGGAGGAAGGTGGTAGCTGGGTTTGCCTTAAGCAAAATAGGGGAGTGGTTGGAGTGTTTGCCTAGGAAAGACAGAGAGAGAGAGAGAGGAATTACTTGCCTTCCTCAGCCTGAGGCTGTCAAAAACCTTATCTCCTATCTCTCTTCTAGGAAAGCGCTGTCAGCACCAGGCTGCTTGTGAAGCTGGCTGGAGGCAATCCCCACCCTTCCTGTGTAAGCTTTTCTCCTGGAAAACAAGAAATACAAGAAGCATTAAGTACAGGAGGAATACTGTCAGAGGATACTGTAATGTGACTTGTTGCCAAAGGTTAGGTGAGCTCTAAGAGTGCCTAATGTAATGTTCATCTCCCAGAGGGCTCCAGAAGAAACACAGCTTGTTATTGAATCCTTGTTACATTCGTCAGCGGCCAAGTTTGACTCCAAAAAGATGGGCGGTTCTGGCCATCTGCATGGTGCTGCTGTAAGTACCTGGGAATGTGGGAATCAGACGAGGCGCTGGGCAGATCCAGTTGGCACTTGAGCTTGGAAGGTGCACAGCTGAAGCCCCAAACCCAAACAGTGGTGTCTTGGGTGTTCTGTGTAAATCGCATGTGGATCTTGCTCTAACTCTTCTTCAGAACTATGTGATTATAAATTCATTCAAGTAAATGCTTTTTTAAAAGAAAGGGCATCTTACCTCTTCCCGCCTCCTTCCTCCTTCCCTCCCTTAGATTCAAAGCATTTTGCTTGTAGAAGAAGTTAAGTTAGAACGCAAAACACTTTGGGAAATACAAATAAATTATGGTCACCATAGAAGCAGCCCTCATTAAAAAAAACCCAAAACAAACCAAAAGAAAGAAAAAAAAGAAAAAAAAACCCCTAACAAAAAACCCCCAAAAAACCAAACCAAAAAAAAAAAAACCAGAAAAAGTTAGTTGTGAAAGGGCCAGGATAAACAAGACAAGGATAATGCTAATTGTCCCTCTTGAGACTTACAGTTCACATATACATCTGAACAGGCTTGGGAGAGGTGGGAGCTATGTGTTCACTGCTTGCTTAAAAAGCTGACCTTTTTCTCACTTGGCAGGATTTCCAGGTGTCACACCTTTACGTAGATAACCTGTCATTTCTCTGTGTAGATAAACCATTCTTTTGGCTAACTTGGTTCTTCTTTAACAAGTGAAATATTTTGGAACAGACACGTAGCACAGCATAGGCCTGAGCAGGCCATAAGTATAAACATGAATTAGAAAAAGCACTCCTGGTCAGATGGAGTAAGGTGCATTTTAGTTTGTTGACTGTATTAGGTCTAGTGGAAACAAACAGAAAACACTGGCGTGCTAACAAAGCGTGATGAGAAGAAATCATTTGGGCCTTTCAGAGGCAGTAAAAGTGCAGTAAAGCAAGAAGCTTTCAGTGTGTTCCTACAAGAAAACTGTCTTTCTTGCACTGAGAAGACAGGGGGCTCTGAGATGTCCTTTGTCCATTACAGATCCACAGCTGTTCTTTAATCATATTTTACTTAGTACTTATGCCTTTAGTGCAAGATGTAACGTGCATTCCACAGCCTGACAAACCTGTCTGTGTTCACTAACAGGGCAGTGAATTGCTTCTCTCAATCCTTCTTCTGAATGTTTTGTTTTTTGTTTGATCCTGTGTTTTGTTGGCACACTTTTATGATGCTGTTACTATGAGTACAAATGTCCTTATTACAGAACTAATGTAGGCAGCATTGTCAGTCTCTGGATACCAAAGTCTTGTCCACATGTGGAAATTAAGAAATACGTTAATGTGATGATACACTGCCATACAACTTTTCCATATAGCTCTACATTTACATACCTATCCTCCATTAAAAGTGTTGCGTGTTTGTTTAAATTCAGTGTCCTTTGGAAACAGGTTAAGCTAAAAAGAAAAAAATACACAGTTTCTACTTACATTGAAAGTCAACTAGGATTGGAGGAAAATGTAAGTTTAAAATACTTTTTTTTCCAAGCATTTATGAAAGAGAATAATAGGAATGTCTCATTCAAGTTTAATTCAATTGCCTTTAGAAGTGGATTTAAAAAAATGTATTCTTTCATCGATATGTGTTCCACATTAAGTTGTTCAAGAATAAATCTGGAGTATTTATTCTCAAAATAACTATATTTGCATAATTCCATGTGATATTTTGGGATAGAACAAATTATTCTGCTTTATATACTTTAATCTGGACTCCTTCCCATGTAGAAAAGACTTGATTATTTGGCCCAGTCTTGCTCCATTTGCCTATAAAAATAGCATCAGGAAGCCAGATAACTGGTGGAATCCTAATAGATGATGTCAACTGTTAGTTGACTGGTTTCTGAAGGAATGCCTAATCCTGTTCTTGTCATCTTCATTCTGGCAATATCTCCTGGTATAATCCAGGGTAACTTTGCTTGTATGAGACGTCAGGATTAGACTTTGTGATTAAAGCACCTCTGAGCTGCCTGCCTGAATCCAGTTTGTATTCTGTGAACAGCTTGATGCTGCAGTACACAGACTATAATGCGTGGAATTTAAGCCTTTGGTTCATTGTTCTCTGAACCCTTGTCAAAAATCAGCCATTTATATGATGATTTAGAGTCTAGTCCATATTCTGCATATCTTCTGCATAACTCATGAAGAGGACGTACTGTAGCATTGGAAAGAATGACTAATTCTTTCTCTATTATGATGACTCATTATTTGTTGTTCTAAGAAACCAGCTTCTCAAATCATGGCTTTCCCTTCAGTTTGGGGGTTTTTTTCTTTTATCCTTTTCATTTTTTCTCCTTTCATATTTACTATTTATCAGTCTCGGCAGATAAGAGACTTCTGCATTTTTCATATAAATTTTCCTCCAGTATCTTCCCTTAAGTATTGTCTGTAGAATTTTTACCTCCTACATGAAGATTTAAGAAAACATCATTCAAGTATTTAACAAGATGAATAATTTAGCATTTGAAAGACATATTCTCTCAATGCTACAATTAAAGCAGAGTTGCTCCTTACAATTATGTGTAAAGAAATTTTCTATCTAATCCCGTTGATTAATCTTGTCTTCCTTTTTTTCCACTGACTAGCTGTCTAAATTTACATGCCTTCTGCAATTACCTTAAGCACAGACTTCCAAACTTTTGCTGTTACAGCTATCTATAGCCAATTTATTAAAGAAACAAAGAGCTAGATGTTGTACTTTTGATAAAATTTGGGTAATTTTGAAACTGAAGTTATTTTTTATATTTAATTTTTCCTTTGGACTGATTCATGGCCAAGGCATGCAGCTGAGATGTTTCAGTTTGCAGATTTTGCTTCTTTTCAAATTTTTCCTCCATTTTATGAAATACAGAGCAGTTTACTGTTCATTAAGCCAATGTAATAAAATTATTGTCTCTTTTGGCAGTGTTAGCTTCTTCAAACAATAGAATTCTTTTGAAAACACCAGCCAGCAGTACATTCTGGTGGCACACATTTCAGTTTTGTGAAATGATTGTTTTTGTTTGCTTTGGGTTGGATCAGTGATTTAAGCACATTTTTAAAATTGCCTAGTTATAACTTGTTTTCTTTTAATCATTATATTTTTAATGTTTGTGAGCCTTGCAATGCCTGAATTGGCTGACTTGTTAACTCTTGGTGAAAAAAAAACTACAGATTTAAGACCTATTCTATCTTTCTGTTGGATGGATGTTGGCATGCACTTAACTTTTAAAATCTGCCCCCTTGGTAGCTATGACAACTAGTGATAGATTGTAGGGTATTACAAGCAAATATCAAAAAGTAGTAAATAGCATAAAGGCTAAGAAAAATTTATCTTCAAGGTTAGTTACAGTCTGTTTCCTCACTGCATTTCTTTGCAGCCTTGATAGTAAAGGCACACTACAAGCGCCTCGAATTTAGGTCCAAACTTGTTCACATCGCGGATGCTGTGTGCCTATTATGTGTGAGATGCTGTAAAGAAACATGAGATTTTTTTTAAAAAAAAAAAAAAAAAAAGGACATTATGTGAAATGAGGTTTTCTTTTAGGGTCCTTGGTTTTCTTCTGGATACAGCTACATCTTCTCTGTGTGAGGTTTTCTTTTAGGGTCCTTGGTTTTCTTTTGGATACAGCTACATCTTCTCTGTGTGAGGCTTTCTTTTTGGTAGAGAACCCAAATGTGGACTGCAGGCTATGGGGTCCTAATGTTCCATCTGGACCTGTAGCTCTCCCTGCCCAACTGCTATTCAGGTTCAGGAATTGAGGAAACAGTCTTCAACTGAGAAACAGTCTTTGCAGAGTGCGGTGACTGTCAGCGTCTCTCATGAGCTGGAAAGAGGAGGAAAGGTGTGTTGACCTCCAGCATGTGAGCCAAGATCCTTCAGGCACTTACAATCATGGAGAGAAACCACAGAACTAAAATCACCTGCTGGAAACCTCTCTCCATGGTTCAGATCTTCCTTGAGATGTTTCTGGCCTGAAAAGAAAGAAACCCTGGGCCTGTTCTCAGGACTGGTGTCAGCTACTTGGAAAGAGACAACAGGACCTCTAGAGAACAGGTCTGTTTGGCCTGCAGATCCCTCCAGGACTCCTGGGAGTCAGGCAGTGCTCTTGGAGACAGGAGAAGAAACTTACCCTGGGAATACTAAGACACTGTTTCATGCTTTTCTGAAGGACACCTGATGGAAAGCAAGAAAGCAGTGCCTACCACTGCAGAAAGGAGAGGCAAAAGAGGAGCGAAGAAGCACAGAGGACTAGCTTTGATGAATAATTTGCTGATCTGTAGGCAGTATTTATCAGCTAAATAAAAAACATCTTTGTGTGCTAGTTTTCCTGATTAGACAGAACCATTATCAAGTGTGCCTTCATTTGCTGGAGCTTCTTAGACAAACTGGTATCAAGCCAGTGAAAATAAAATGGGAGACACAGCCCCAGTCCATGGAGGCAGCCACAAGACAAAGGAGTCATTCTAACCACTGGAAATCACCTGAAAGAAGCCAAACCTGAAATCCCAAAAGTAGCTGGGGCCTGCAAGTGTTGCAGTGGATTTGGGGTAGGGCTTAGGTTGGGACAAGGCAGCACTGAGCAGCAAGGTCCAGAGTATTTATCATTACAAGCAGAGCAGTGTTACCATGAAAAAGGGAAAATTTAAGGTGAGGGTTGAATTAGGATAATGAGGGTGCTTAGTACATAATTGCAGAGCCTCTTCTTGTGCTCCAAGGGCTAGTGACAAAAAATCACAGTGCTTATTTAAAACTTTCAAAGAGTAGCTGGTGTGGTTTGTGTCACAGTCTGTAAAGTTTATGGCTGGCCACGACTGTTTCTGGCACAGAGGCAGAGAGCCTGCACGGCTGCAGCATTTGCTGCTTGTATGCAGATGTTTCTGTGATGCTTCTGTCTTTCCAATCCACTCTTCCTAATGGAGCCTACAAATAAAAAAAAGCTATAAAAAACCCTTGCACATTACTCTTAGGTATGATTTGTGAGAAAGGAGTTTTGTGAATCCTGGTTTAATCAAAAGTTAAATTTTAAAATCTTAATCTTTGAATCACAAGGACATTTACTAGCAATTTATTCCATTTCTAAACTCCTTTTGGTAGCATACTAGGCTGCGTGAATGACAGAATGACTTTGTCAGGAAAATTCCTTCTGATCTGCTTCTGTACTTCATGTTGTCTTCTACCACAGTTTAAAATATTTTTTGAGCTGAAGAAGGTGAAAATATTGAATAAGTCCAGGGTTATAAGCACTTAGAAATATTTCAGTGGAGAAAGTGCAAGCTGTAGAGATGCCCAAAATACATATTCTGCGTGATGAATGTGCTGGAATTCTTTGGGTGCACTCTAAATTGGCAGCCAGAAGTGAAACAAATACAAATAATTTTATTCAGAAGACAAAGCTGTGTCTCACAGAGGAAAAAGAAGAAACATTGGTCTTTGAGCACCAGTAGATTTTTTAAATGGATGTCTGTTCAGTATTGACCTGTTTTTTCTTTTTCCTGCATCTTTCTTATATCTTCAACATTCTTTAATAAAATTGTAAGACAGAAGCCAAAGGACAAAATATTATTGCTTGTGCCATTAAAAATAATAACATTTCTTTGTAACATTTATCAAATCCCAAAATTTTTCTTGAGTGCTTGGTGTGTTCTTGGCAGCCCATTTTCAAACTAGTTTAGGGTACTCCAGCATAGTCCTGGACTATGACTTTTTTTGTGTCAGCTCAATCTGTGTCTTAATGCTTGCTTAAAGGTTTGGGTAGTGTGGATGTCAACATGGTATTCCATGTGTTTCCATGCACTGCTCATTCAGCTGCAGGATAGATCACTTCTTGGCATACTGAACATATTTCTTCTCTTAATGCAAACTAATTCCATACATCCACAACAAAGCTCCACTTGCAACTGTCTTATCAAAATATTGAAGGAAGTCTGTATGGTTGTAGTTTTATTTTTTCTTTTTCTGTAGAAGAAAGCTTTGAAGTTGCTATCTATGTAACCAGGTTTTAAATATACATGATAACTGACCTGAATTAATAAAATGAGCTTAATTACTCCCATTTTTAGTGCTAAAGGCATTTCTTTTTGTGGCATATACTCACAAGTCTTGTTATAGTGCTAATGTAGGAAGTGGTAATTTCACCTTTTATCCAATATTACATAATTTTAAACATCCAGTTAATGTCCATGTATTATGGTTGAGTCTACCATATCTGCATGAAGTTACCTTTCAACCCACATTCTCTCCAGTAGCCAGTGATACACGTCTGTAAATCATCCTGAAAGAAGAAATTGTGTTACTTCTGAATTAATAGCTTTTATTGATTTTATTTTGCCACCAGGAAAAATACATCAGGAAAAGGCACCCCCCTTCAATTTAGGGGACCAAAACACAATGGGAATTTCCTTCGGAGAAGCCTTTCCCTGACTTACTTATGTAATTAACTTTTGTCTTTTGTATCAGGCTTATTAAGTTCACTGCTGTGTTTTGAAATTATGCCCTTAGACTTCCCATAGAATTAATTATTCTATCTTTGTCTCTGCTTATGGCCTGCAAATTCTATCCTTTCTCAGAGGTTTGAAATAACAACTTTTTCAGAATAAATTGATATAAATGCTTTTGTGATATCTCAAACTCCAATGATTTTCCTTCCTTAAGTTAATTCTCTTGTGCTTTGAAGGCCTAGCTTTTTCCTACTTACAGATAAAGAGAAGGCCTAGAATTATTTGGGAAGTGGAAGCTGTTGAAGAGGTTGCTGGACCCTGTGGTCAAAGTAAACAGCAAGATTTTCTGTGTTTGTCCTTCTATGTTTGTCTCTCACACCTTGATCCCCAAAAAGTTTTTTAAGAAAAAACAAACAAAAAACCACAAACCACAACCAAATAAAACAAGGTGGAAGAGTTTACTCTAAGGCTTTCTTTCCTGTTTTTGATAAAAATTCTTCATTATATTCATGCTGATACTTTTTTTTAGGAAATTTCTGAACTGTAGCTAATATCATGTTTGTGTTTTAACATTAAATATTTTTAAAATGCTGAAAGAATTTAAAGTTCTTTAACTTCATGTGGAATTTCAACTGAAGGGTTTGAAATGCAAGGTAATGTTAAACAAAGCTAAAAAAACAAATTTTCAAACTACAAATTGCTGGAACTTTTAGAGCTTATTTGAGTAAGGCAGAAAAATTCACGGGATCTAGACACTTAACTCCATTGGGCTCCTCTGTATAGTTAATAATTAGTGTTCTAGATGAAATATTTTAGTACTTTCTGTACCAGAATAACAGAGGTTCACTATCTGTATCTGGCCTGAGATACAGGAGTTCAGAAGAACGGAAGTTAAGCTCTCTAGGGTATGTGTTGTGTAAACTTAGTGGTGAATTATGTCACTCATGAAGTAAGTAGAAGTAATGTGTCTGAAGTAGTTGGTGGTATCTCAGAATCACTGCCTACCTGGCTCCCTCCGACAGATTCTGGAATCATCTTTAAAATCCCTCAGATGAAGTCTCTTGCTTGTTAAAGGTGACCAGGGAGTCCTTGATGTCTTACCAAATGTTTGGTATTTTCTTTCACCAATTCTGCACTTCTGAAAATTATTTTTGTCTCTTACAAATATTTGGGAATATGAGCAGGCAAAAGAGATGATCATGGAGACAATACTGGCTGCATCCAGCCAAGATGTACTTAACCGGTTAGCCACTAAGTTAGTCACCAAAGAGATTTTGTATCTTGGGTAACATCAGCCTAAACCAATCTGGAGCAGTTTAGCCATGTCAGGGTTACGGACATACTTATGTCCTTTGCTAGTATTCTAAAAAAGCCGTCTTGCTTATTCTTCAGTGTTAACCTTTCTGTCAGCTATCAGTAAATATCTGTCATTAGATTTTTCAAAACTTTAATTTAACCTACCTGCTCCATCTGCATCTTCTGGCTTAGTTAATTATTGCTGTTTCCTCATGTATTGCTATCTGGATTTGCTGTACTTGTCTTCTCCTAACAGGCTGAAAAGCAGAGGTGGAAGGGAGAGGTCACTGTTGCCTACACATTCCTTCAAAAGTGTACAGATTCTTCCTTCATGCAAAATGGCTGGCCTGATCTCATCGTTTTAATTGTTCAGATCTGCTTCTCCTACAGTATCTATCATGCTGGTAACAGTTATCCTCATTGACCGCAACAAAAACTTTTACAGCATTTAATGATGTCACTTTCATTCCTTTAATGACTCAATCCACAAGTTACCAGATGTTATCCACCTGCCAGTACTGAAGCCAACCTGATCTCTGCTAATTGAGAGCTTTATGAGGTTTTCCAATCTGCTTGCCAAATTGTTTGAAGGTATTTTTGATATTGAAATGGCATGGCAAATGGTGACAGACTTACTGGTTTGTCTTCATTAAAGGTGACAATATTTCAATCAGATTCATTCAGTTTTAACTGCCCTTGACTTAAAAACATCATTGAAGATTCTAAACAGCTTAGGAGAAAATATTACTTCCGAAAGCTTAAAAATCTCAGCTGGGAATCCATCTGTGTCTGTAGCTTTTTTTCTTGTTGCCAAATACTTAATTACCTGGCTAATTTCCGGATGCAGAATTTGTGTCTCCTGTCTAAGCTGCTACATCTAACTGGGGGGGGTGAAGGCGGGGGGAAGGTTTTCTCCATCAAGAGTGATGCGCAGAGGTATTTCTCTGAGTGGAAATACAGTCTTTGTGCAATGTGCAAGTTTAGTCTGATGGCCTTAGTGTTAGCCAACTTGGTTCTTGTGCTGTATTTTTGTTGTTATATTTTTGAATTCTCAACTGCAATTGTTCCTTTCTAAGCCATCAAGTCTGTTTTATTATTTTTCCAAAGAAATCTCTCTGTGTGAATTGGATGAGAGACTTGCTTTCATTACCTTTTGATGTTCCTGAACAGTTTTGTCCAGCTTTTTTATTTATTTTAATTTTTTTTGGTAGGTTCATCAGTCACTAATCAAATAGTTGAAGAGCCATTTTTAATGACATCTGAGTGGTTATAGAATATTTGACTTATGTTGTTGGTTGCTCTCTAAAAATAAGAGTCTGGGCTTTATTCTGAAGTGGAGAGGAACTGGATAAACTGAGATGGAGTCATACCTAGTTCTATAGGTCTATAGGTCAGAACCTGTGAGCAAGTGGTAATTATCAGGAATAAGTTACAGTTAATTCATGGACAAGTGAGTGGGAGTTATGGTATCTGAAGCATAGGCGCACTGCCATTTTAGGCAACGTTTCTTTACAGGCAACATTCTAGTGTCCTGGGCTGCAAAATCTGTGCTAATTACTTATAACTGTGATGTCTCTTCTTCTTCGTGAGGAAACGAAGTATCAGAAGAAGTAAGAGTGAATCCTATTGAGCTCAAAGGAGTGTTATGAGTTTTGGCTGTTTCATTAGCGCTTTGTAAAGTGGTTTGAAATCTTTGACTAGAAAGTGGCACTAGAATTAAAACTATTCAGGTTGCGATTTTCTTCTAGTGTTTCAGAGCCTGCAGTGATAAAACAATTGTATTAACTCCTAACAATCCTGTGGAAAATAAAACCAAAACTGAATGCTTTCATTTTAAAACAGATTAGCCAAAGGAGCACCAGAAATGTGTAACGTCAGAAATCAGTGGACCAAATGAGCCTTCTAGAAGTTTTGTAGATTGCACCATACTTTTGGGAATTTAGATTGTGCAAACCTTGATATGGGAAAGTTGTCACCAATCTGATAACTGCTGCTACAGCCTCTGCCAAGAGGACAGAATCCAGTGAACAGCTTCAAGTATTAATCACATCTGTCTTCATTTCTCCCATATGTAAGAACGATTCTATACTATAAGGGTTAGATGGCAGCTGATGGCAGCCTGCACACCAGGGAATATGGCAGTCTTGCATTCTCTTTTTGTGCCCAAAGAAATGGTGGGTGCAATTAAGATATTAAATTCAAGGAAACTGTATACCATAGCTGGGAGAATTCAGTCAATACTACACAGATCAGCTAATCCTTCTTTTACTTCTAACTTCAATTAGCTCTTTTCATACAGGTACAGTGCACTTTTTCTTTTAAACATCGTTTTCCTTAAAGAATTGAAGTGGCATTGAGCACTACCTAGCAACAGCACTCTTGCCTCTTCTAATAGTTCCAACATTGCTTTCCAGGACTGTGGCCCAGCTACAGCATTGGGAAAGAGCCCCATGGCAGGAAGGCTGCAGAGTCCTGCCATGTCAGAAGGAGAAGGGAGGTCACTGGGCAACCCTTACTCACAGGGAGTGTGAGCTCATTGCAGCACCAGGCCTGCCTCTTTCCTTCTCTTGACTTGCACAGATCAGGAGCAGTCCTTGGGCGCTGTACCTGGGATGTTGCAGATGGAGCCACACGCCTGTAAAACAATGAGTGTGTGTGTCTGCTGCAAACAGGTTATATGGAAATCACATCTCTTCCTCATCCTCATCTTCTACTCAGGTTCTATTCGAAGAGAGGCTGCCACTGCTTCCCAAACAATTGAAAACTGCACAGAACCAAACTTGGGGTTAGAACTCCCTCTTTGACTTTAGTTCAAAACTGTCAGTTGGAAAACGTCCGTCCAGAGGCGGGTGCAAACCTCTGGCTTTTTAAGTTGATCTGAATGTACAGCGGCTACCCTTGCTTTCCAGAAAAAGCCATAAATCGTTTAAAGAAGAGAAAGAAAGATGTTTCCCAAGAAAAGTATAAACATTCACAGTACTGCTCAGCAGAAATACGCTGTGGCCTCTATCCACAGGGAAGGCAGAGGAAACTAGGATTTCACCTTTCTGACCTCTTGCAGGAAAAAAATATGTCCAACCCATATAACTGTATTTTGGTGTCAGCCTTAACAAAGTTCCAAAGAAAAAAGAGATGAAGGCTCCCTTCCCCATCCTCCTGAGAACAAGTTTTGATTCAGAACAGGAAAAAAGAATGGCATTATTATGTCATCTATGTATGACAGAAAGCTATTTTAATTTTTTGAACTTCCTTCTTGGAGGCATATAAATATGCCAGACTCTTAAAAAAGCCTAGCAGGGAGTTTTCTGAATCCATGCACCATAGTCAGTTCACAGGCTACACATTTCTGCTAGTGCAGCTGTAGCAGCATCTTAAAATCTAGATGCTAAGCAGATATGTGTGTTCAATCAGGTATCTTGACCATGCTGCTTGCTTTTAAGGTGCAAGTAACCATGCTGGCAAACAGCAATTTTGCTACAGGACCAGCAAGCAGAGCAGCCATGAGGCATGCATTTGTCCTGAGGAAGGGCATTGCAGCAAGCCAGGTGGGGAGCTGTTTGGATCAGGAAGAGATGCCCCCCTGACGTAAGGGAGAAGATCCTAAATTCTCTGCATTCTAGAGGAAGGCAGTGCATGGGCCCGTGCTGGTGGGGCAAGGGGAAGGATGGAGAAGTGAGAAGGGGAGCAAGAGATGTTCAGTGTGACACAGGTTGACTTGGACCTCTCCCGAAGGCTATCAGGGAAAGATATGTTCATGCCACCGCTAGTGTGGTATTGAGGCAGTTTTGATTTATGAGGAGTTCAGAGCACTGGGTCCTCTTCCAAGGCCTTGGGATGAGGCTGTGCTAACGATGTGCATTTGCTGGCATACAGCAAGGTGTATGCCCAGTCTTTTCCCGAAGGTGTCCTACATAATTTGGGAGCAGAGCAATTTTTACTCTGAGTTGCCAGCAACCTGTTTACTCATGTAAATATGGTCAAATTTGAAAAGATCAATCAGCCTTTTATGACTGAAATGTCCCCTCAGTATTTACTAATATGCTGAATATATGTGTGCTATATATTATATGTGTCTAATATGTGGGTGCTCTAAAAGGACATGAGAATTACAGGTATGTGTTTCGGAGTCTGCTCTCCATTAATGAAGATGTCATTTGCTTCCTGACTTGTCCTTAAACTTCAGAATTGCCAATAAAGGTTGTGAAAAAGCCATAAACCTCAGGATTCTTGCTAAAAATAGAATCCTTATGTCTTTTCCCAATAAGGATGTCTTTAAAAAAAGCCAGTGGCAAAGATTACAGCTGAATGTCTGTGTCACAAGTGTGATGGCACCACAAACCACAAATAATAATCCTAGCAAATAAGGGAGGATAATAATACTTTCTATGCATTCCTTTCTGCTTTCCCTTTGTAGGCTGATGTCATCATTATGAATTGTCAGTTCCTGGGATCACAGCTAACGCTCTGGTGGTTTTGTTAGAAAGATAATTCATGTAGTGGCAGAAGCTAATTGTTCTTTGGATTTGTCTTTCAATGTAGAATTTTATGAATAAGTTTGTAAGTGAATTTGAACCCTATCTGAGCCACTTTGGTTTGTCCCCTGTTGCTGCTAGCTTTATTCCCAGGTTAAACCATCTGTCTAATAAAAAGTCCCTGTTTCCAGAATTAGCTAAAGGACACTAAGAAAAGCATTTGACACTAAAATAGAGAAGTAAAAGTACAGTATTGGCAGCCTTAGGTTTCAGAAATGCTTTCATTGTATTATCGTTAGCTTTTCCAAAAGCTGCAGTAGCCTCTGGTGACCCTGTCTGCAAACACTTCCATTACAAAGAATAATACGTGAGGCCATCCTTTGTCAGTTCTCTTTCAACATGCACTTAGGAAAATAGCAGAATCTCATCAGACAAATGAAAAGCAAGAAGTATAAAGGAATGTTACCAATAGGCAATAATGCAATTGCTGAATGGGGATGATAATGCTTATAATTCCGGTTTTCCTGCAGTTGTCTTCAATCCCAGCAGCCTCATTTTCAGCAGGATCCAAACCCTGCACTATTCAACAGTTTTCCCTTTAGTATACGACATAATTTACCATTTCAGTTGGCCTTGCAGTAACTGAAATATTTAGGGGATTTGTGCAGTGACAGAAATAGATAAGATGTTTGAGGCAAACGGCTTAGTTCTGTTTTGGAAAATCTCCATGGGATTTAAGAGGATGCACTGATGTAATACAACTGGTGGTTTTATTAAAATTCTTTCTGAATAACATCTATGGTAAAAATATAGCCTATTCCCATTACAAAGTCTTCCCTATCTCCTACTACCCCCCTGCATAATATGCTTCCTGAATGAGTCAGAAACCTGTCTAGAGATGTAAATAATACAGCAACAACAAATAAAGAAATATTTTGAAAAATTATTTATTGTCTTTATAGTTCTTTATGGCTGTGAAAATCACCAACAGACAGATCCTCCAGGATAACCTAAAGATTCAGGCAGTTTCAAGTCATTGTTTAAAAATAATGTCAGAAGTAGCAGATTATCTGTTTGTTTATATACTATTTCTAGCTTGCTTAATCACAGTTCACAAATGAAAGTAAGAGTACTGACAGTCGATGTAGCACTGCGTTCAAGCACATCTATGTCTATGTGCATATGTAAAAATGAAGACATTCATTCACTGATATGGAACTAGATTGCACACACGCACTGGTAAAAGATTATTATTAATGATGCACTCAAAAAACTAAGAAATAGCAAAAACTGAACGTTGCTGGGGCAACCTTAATTTGGTTTCCTGGTGTCTTTGCTGCAACTGAAGCTGTTTGGAAATTTTTCTATGCAATGTTTTTGTCACAAAATGCTAGTCTATCAATATCAAGGCACTCTTGTACACATTCTGGTTTTAGGAAAACTTTTCTCTGAGCCCAGACTGGAATCTTTATGATGGGAGATTCAATTCAGGGCTGGTTCAAACCAGTTTTGTAAACCTGGCTTGTTTCAGAAGGCAGCCCTACCTAGGTGACTTCCAGGTGACTTTCCAGGTTTGGCCACCATTTTATTTCCTGGTTTTCTGACTTGAGGCTGTAGAATCATGTTGCAGAAGTGCTGAATGCAGCTGTAGTTAGTGGAAGACAAGCTCTGGAACTACAACACTAAACAATTATAAGAAACAGGTTGCAAACTTTTGAAATTGCTTACCAACTTTGACTGTCTGTGCCTCTCTTCTTGATCTGTGAAATGATTTGTTAACATTTGTGTATCACTGTAGCACTATTGTGGGAAGCACCACAGAAAGCCCTTAAGGAAATTTTATATTTTTTTTTGAAGGCAGACTTGAATAGTGTTCTATGAATAATGCATTCGGCAACAGTGTATTGAACAAGGAAAGAATGAAATATTAAACATCTACACGGCACTGTCCTTCCTAAGTAATTTAATAAGGCAGAGGTCTTGTGAGAAGAAACCTCTGTGTGACTGTGTCACTGAACATCAGGAGAACACATATGTACAACAGAGGTTGAAGTAAGGTTGCACAGACAGCCTTACTGCTGGGATTTCCTAAACCCTGAATTCTTAACTTTATCATCTTTTAGAAGAACAGTATTCAGGTGGGCTTTCTGTGGGTAATACATGTATAATCTGCAGAGAATATATTTGCCAAATGTTAGACAGGAATATTTTATTGGGATGTATTTGGGCCCCCAAAATAGGCCCATTTATTGGGATGAGTTTCTAAACAGTCAGGAACTGGAATTATATTTAATTAATATATTAATTAAAGTTACGTACATTAGTCTGTGCAGGAGTTGGACAAGCAATAATTTTGCCATTAATATGTTTTCAAGGCCTCCACGCAAAGCTGGGATACAATATTTCCTCTATACACAAGATCAGCCCATACTTACTCCCAGTGCCTCTCTATTCCTTTCTTACTGGAAATTTGCAACAGCTGTGGCCTCCTTTGAGCCAACAGAACTGTGGTGGGATTCAGGGTGGAAGTAAGGACAGATGAGAAGGAGGTGAGGGCAGTTCAGGGAGTGAAGGTGCCTTTTAAACTTAGGTGTCAGCAGCTCTGTCTCTAAAGTTTGCCACTTATCTGAGAACATCACATCGTTGGTGAGTTACAGGAGTACACGTAGCACTGCTGAGACCTTCTGGATCTGCAGCCTGATTTCTTGATGTCTTGTGAAGGTGGGCATTCTCTATTTTTTGCTGATTAAAAAGTAAAAATTTCCTTCCCATTGTTAATGAGGAAAAACAAATAAAATTCTAAACGTAACCCCTCAATGCACTGATGGGACAGGGGCCAGAAGAAAAAAAACAGAAATTCTCATATTCTTGAATAGTAAGATACACATAGCACTGCAACAAGTATCTTTTCATTCTCCAGTGTGTGCAGACAGAGGTTTCTTCAAACTTCCCACAGTCAAGCTCCTGGACAGCCCATATGGCTAGCTCTTCTGCAGAATGCCCAGACCCTTTCATCCTGAGGATCAAAAACCTGAATGGCAGGGTTTTCCTCAAAGAACACAGCTTTATACCAGCCAGCCCCAGAGTACTATTGCTTCTGCTATTTATTTAGAAGAAATATACACCAGAAGACGAAGAATCAGTGTTCAGACATTTAGGGGGAATGAAAACAGAAGAGAGAGAAATAGTATTACAAGAAGCATTACCTCCGCTACTACAGGAAAAGCTCTCCTAAGCAAAAAGATATTTATATGAAACTGCTATTACAGGCTATGAGATGCCTCTGTCACCCCAAAGCAAATATAAGAATGAGTTGTCTGTGTTCAGCAGAAATACATTACAGGAGGCGAGCAAGCATTTCTTTGCCTTCTGTGAAGGCGTAGGTTACACATTACCCTCTTTGGAATGTCCATAAGTTACTTAATTCTCTGAGCAGTACTTACTGGGAAAGGGAAGGCAACTATTACCACTTGGACTCCCCCTTTGGAGGATGCTGTGATGATAACTTTCCTGTTTAAATTTGGGAAATACATAGCGCACAAATGAATGAACTTCATTGTCTTTGAAGTTTCCTATGTGAGTCATGGTGAAGATTCTACATAATTACATTAAAATTATGGGGACAGGAATCAGCATGCAAACAAGCCATGGGCAAACATATAGTTACGTGATTCTATCAGCTATACAAACGAAAATTAGCTCCCTTTCCACACTACTTGCCATGCTCTCTGTAAGTGTTACATAAGTTAATGATAATATCTAAATATGTTTTCAGAACTTAGAAAAGTCTTGCCAGGAGAATAAATCAGTGTAAAAGCCTTGCAGGAAACTTGCTGAAAGCCAGTATCAGTAATTCATTTAATATCAAACCTGCCAAGCATGCCTATTTTGGGGGCCCAAATACAGAAGCTTAAGACAAGTACTCTAGCAAGAGCACTCTTCTGTCACTGTTCAGACAACTTGCATTGGCTCACAACCCTGTCTTAACCTTTTCAGCTTAGCAGAGAGACACATTAAACAGGTAGTGGTGAGAGAGATGGCAAGAGTGCCTGGGAAATCAAGAGGTATTTAGAAGCTTGCTAAAGGGACAAATATATGAATATCTCTAATAGAGCTTGTCTAACACACACCAGCGCTGTGAGAAACCTGAGCAAGCTGAGATTGCACTGCACACTTTCACTCCTGGCTAACCTGACTGTTAGATGACTATTAGATGTTACTAATAGCAAACAAAAGCTTCCTTTGGCTGAAATTTGAAGAGGAATGAAAAGTATTTTGTAACTGTCACCAAGTATTTCTCCCTGTGGAGGGCAAGGAGGAGGGGCAGAGGGAAGGAAGTCTTACAGAACAATCCGGGAACAAGTTTCACCACTGACTACAGTCCTTTTATTTATCGCTGTTCTCTTTTCCTTTTTATAAAAGGAAGTCCAAGTCTTTCCCTGTGGTGAACTACATTGTGTTTTGTGATGAGCATCTGCAATGTGTGTTAAATAGACAGTTTTTCAAAACCGGTTTCTGGTGCTCTGCAGGTTCTCTCCCAAGTTCAAGCAGAATGGCAGGTACCAAAGGATGAAGTACATGTGCATTCTTTTATCTTACAGGGGATTATTGACAAACAATACACAAATTTCTATTTTATTTATTAATAATGTCAGCAGACCAGACAGATTTTCAAAGTGCAGTCAGGTTCCATTTCTAAAATGACTTCTAACTCTGCTCACCTTAATTTGGGATTGCCTCTACTGCAGAAACAGTATGACCAGAATCTGTATGTTGGAGTGGCTAGAGCCAGCATCCTCAAGCCCATATTTAGGCATCCAAAGAAATGGTCTGATTTCCAAAACTGCTGAGCAGCCAGCAGCCCTAATTGGAGTCCCTGGGAACTGTCAGATGTTCAGCACATTTGAAAAATCAGGTCACTTTTGTAAGCAACTAATTGTTGCTGTAAGAGCCCAACTTCAGCACCTAGTTTTACAAGGGCTCAATGTTGCTTTGCCCAGAAACATTTCAAAGCTGGGCATCTGGATTGCTTTCACTGCTGACTTGAGTGGAGGCCCTGACTGCTGTTTGCATCCTGGGAACCTCCCTCTGGCAGTATGGGATTCACCCCGTCTGCCTTTTTAAGATGTGTTGGAGAGGTGCCCGAGCTGGGGCTGAGGGTGCGCAGATGGTCCCTGTGATTCAGAGACAGAGGCCCCATCAGGCTCTGGTGACTGCACTGAGAGCTGCACATTCACAGGCCATCTCCTTGGACCCCACTGGCTGCCTCTGAGCAGCCTGGCACCGTCAGAAGCACCACAGGAGTCCCCCCATAGCCTCTGACATGACATGGGATACTGCAAAGTGTTTGCCCTTTTCAAACAGCATTCCTGGAAACTCTGAGGCTCGATTTGCTTTATTCTGCTCTCTTCTGAAAAATATTTAAAAAAATAAACTGTGGACAAATCCTGCAGAAAGAGACCCCGCTCTTGGTTCAAAGACCGTCCCCTTTGTCACCAGGGCTCCCATGTGGTGTGCCCCTTGCTGAAGGGTGTGAAACAAGCAGAGGACAAACAGTGCCACAAACTATTTTAGCGCTAAAATGAACATCGTGTAGTAAACACCGGCAGGCTTAAGTTCATTTTGTACCTAAGAGGGTAAATTTGCAGAAGTTCTTGTAAATCCCTGTTGCACAACCGGCTCAGAGAGGCTGTCGTCCTGAAGTAATAGATATTCCTCAACATTGTGAAACATAAATAGGTGTCTTAGTTGGACTTTCCACATCAGCAAGGATCAGTGCAGAATGTTTTCCTCTTTGTTCTTATGTTTAAAATAGTACACAACAAATGCAAGCAAGTTTCTTAACTCCCGGGTGGGGTCTGGTTTCCTAACTCTTGGTGCTGTGCCAAGCTCTAATCTTGGGCACACAGCACACATAATCATGTATCTCCACAGACATTTCCAGGTACATGATGCTACTTACAATTCACCAGAGATTACAATCTGACCTGTGAAGAGCATTCTGAGCATGGAAGATACAGGACAAACCAGTCATGCGAAGGAGCAGAAGCAGCAGTGGCATTCCTGGGGCTGCAGGCCCCAAGTGCTGCTCGCAATAACAGGCCCTGAGTGATGATTGGCAATTTTCAGAAATACTGCTTTTATGAAGCTGTGCTAGTATTATGAAATATTTGCATCCCTTTCATTACAGCATCCCCACAACCTTCAGAAAGTAGGGCAAGCTGACGGGCAGCTTTCAAAGAAAAGCCGCACTGGGTGTAACATCAACACCGTCACTTTGAATTACAAAATTAGCTGCCTTTGTTTAAATTAATTTAGCAAGGGCTGGGAATAGCTGATTGATTGTCAACCCCACAGATGCAAGGCAGCTCTTTGGCTTTAAATGAGGTTCATGGTGACTGGAACTGCCCCATGGCTCCTCAACATGCCCTGCCACTGCTTTTCAGGCTGCGCTCAGCACTCCTCCTTCAGCATCTGGCTGGTAGGTGAGCCTAGGCCACTTGTGCTTCTTCTGAGAAAGTGAAAGTTACTGATCGTAGTAAGAGCACTTTGGAGGATTGCTATTGTTTCATGTATTTCCAAAGCACTTTGTAAGGAGCTAGCTAGACTTTGTGGCTGGCTGGGATGGAACGGAATTGCAAGGTGCTTAATCTGTCAGGTCCCTAAGGTGGAGCCAGAGAGACGGCTGGAGCCCTGGCACACACACAGGCATAAGAAGTACATCAGATCCAGTGATCTTTCTGCCAAAGGGTGCATTGGATCAGTTCACTGAACCAGCACAGGAGCTAATCCACCATCTGTTCGAGCTGCTCAATGGGCAGCCGGGCAACTCCTAAGAGCAAGACAGGGTATGAGCAGGAACAAGAGAACAAATGTGTGAGGGAGGACAAGGAGCAGGAGCTCATTTGAACAAACCTTCCAGTTGCATTCATTTGGCTGTGGTATGAAACTGCACATCGAACAAAGCATGTGTACATGTGGAGCCAAATATCCTCCCTGTTTCTCCTGCACCAACCCTTCTTGTTGGTGGGACACACTCTTCTCCATAGGTGGAAAACACCTCACCTTTCTAAATCAGCTCCAATGTTTTGATTAAAATACTATTTCTGATACTATTAGAATATTATTTCTATTATTAGGCACTAAAGGAGGCACTGCATTTGCAATACTCTGTTGTAAATCAGTAGACTAATACATCAGCATACAGAAGAAGGGAGGCAATAAATTACGTAGGATTTGTACAGTCAGCCCTATAGGCTGAATCACATTTGTTGATGTTTTTATAGAAAATACCTTGAGGTTGACAAGCTGCAGTTAAGGTACAAGTTGGTTCCTGTGGTTTATGGATAGTTGTTGGTATGGAACTATCCCCCTTTAAAGTCCTAGAGTTTTTAAGATGTAGGAGGCAAAATTTGATATTCCATCACTGTTCACCTTTTTCCTTTCCCATGCCAAAGTGCAGCCTCCCCCAGCTAATTTTATTGTCTGTTCTATAGTGTCACAGTATGTTCTTCTCCAGAGAGCTGTGGATGGATTTTGCTCACAGGAATGAAGACAGAAATGCGTGTTTGTGCTTTCTGCTAAATACAGACGTAAGCCTACTCCTCCTTCCTTTTCTTCCTCATGGCGCACACCGTCATTGTGAAATGACGCAGAAGTGCATCACCACAGAGTATCATGACTTGTCAGGACAGATACCACCTCTAGCTTTGTTTTAATGGCTAGTGTATGACTGAAATGAAACTTAAAAGCTGCTGTACTGATGGCAACTAGCAAATATTACTGGGAGTCAAACTTGCAGATAGAAAATTGGCAAGAAATATCACTCACCTACTCAATATCAGAGAGTTGTGTCTGTGCCAACAGCAGTGAGACAGCGCCAGGGAAAATGTGTTGCAGTAACATTACACATTGCTTTTCCATGCAAAAATACTGGACCAAATTCAGCCTTCAGTGTAAGTGAAGGCAGTTCAGTGAACACTTCTGGTGCTGTACCTACCTGTTTACACCCATGTGGCCCACAACTATATGCTTCAATTACATCAAGTGATTATGAGGAATTTGCTTAAACCAATGCAAACAAAGGAAATACAGTTCTAGGGCCAACAGTGTAACCTCATCTCACATTGCTGGAGCTTGGGTGTGAAGGGAGAAAAAATTGCCAATCTGAACACAGGAAGAGAGAGACAGGGCAGAGCAACACACATAAGAACAGGGTCCTTTTCCAGCCCTGGACTCCCCTGAGTGATAGGTTGTGGGAGAAGCTCCCAGCTCCTTTCAGCTGATGTTTCATTTCCAAACAAAATGCAGAGGGAGATCATATGCAACTTCTCAAAGCATGTTGCCAAGCATGCATCCCCTCTCTCCCCAGCTGCTATCACCCTTTCTGCCTGCAGCCTGATGGGCTACAGGCTTCCCTTGTAGCTGCACACGGCTTCATGATGCTAAGGCTGGATTTTGCTCACAGTGTTGTTTAATTCCAGCCTTATATTGTACCATATCTTTTTTTCTTTAAAATGTATTTTTCTTAAGCCAGATAAAAGCATTATTGTGGAAAGTAATATGGCAAGCCAGTGGGGCTGCAAACTGGTTAAACCTGAATGTAAACTGTTCTGTAGTGAATATTGCTGGTATGTGGGCAATAACCCTGAATAATTTCATTAATTAGTTATATGCCAGTAACCATTTTTAAAGGACACACTATATACATTGTAGGTAGTAGAACATGTAATTACATGCTAAGGATATCTGTTATTTTATCATCATGTACTCTGTCAATGCAAGACAAAATATCTGTGTTAAAAGAGCAGGTGACCTGATTTTTATTATAGCTGACACTCAACTTTTTGGAGTTTCTTTGCATTAAGACACATGATTTTTGTTCAAAGCTGCTGTATGCCCAACATAACAGCCATTTTTCCTGCATTTTCAACTCTTAGAAGAAAGCCATACCTCATATGCTGCTAAACAAAGCCACGTGTGTTTACTGATCATATATAAGTTCACTATAAAGAGAGCATGAGGAAGAAAAAACTATCTTAAATCTGTAGAAATGCTTCATGCTACTGCAGCTGTTGGTGTTATACGGCTAACTTACTTGTTTATTGTGACATGCCACTACTTGTCATAGTTGAGGTTATTTCAATGACCTTACTGTGAGTACCTATTAGTATAGATTGAACTTTGAATCTTAAGGGTTTCTGATGTCTGGGGGATAATTGCAATACTTGTGTAATGCTTAATTTGCCTACATTTTTAATCTATGCTCTCTGTCTTAACTCTATTGTTAATATAGTTTTGCCCTGGGAATACGATACAGTAGGTATAATGACATAATTGGTTTACAGCTTTGCGTTAAGATTATGTATTGCAATTTGATATCTGCACTGAGAGAGCTAATGGCAGCACTGGAGCTGGAATTGCTAATGCCATGCTGTGCACACCTTGAGCATGTATTTGCACAGCAAGTGCCAAAATGTGTTGATATTGGCCTTTTGAATGAATGAAGAGCTAGAAGGAGGCACACAGTGAAAACTAACACAGCAAAGGAAAATGGATTAAAGATGACAAGAAGGAACACTGCCTGAGACATAAGCTTTATAAGACACTTTCAGAGAGCTCCTAAGGGAGAAACTGAGGAAGCAGACAGTCTCAGCACCATAAGATCTCTGATCTCTGCTCTGACATGAAGATCTCTGCTGCATTCATCTTATTTTAGTTATTCCAGAGAAAGGGTTTTATTACATTTAGTTCATACCTTTTGTACTTGGATGTTATCACCACTCTGATATCCTCCCAGAAAATCTTCCTATCTAGGTCAGATTGTGATGCCCTTGCTTCCTGAGGAGTGTACCAAAACCTGATCCCTCATAAAACACGCTAGAGACTGTGGGCCCTATATGACTGTCACATTACTAGTGTGCCTTAGCTCTTCTGCAAGTGATACTCAGACATTCACTTTCTGCTGACAAAGGGCTCTTGCCATACTTTCTGTGACCTAAGGAGAAAGTGTAATGAGACACAAGTTGGGAAACTACAGCTTGTAAAGACAACCTCTTCTGTTACTGGACACTTCATGATCTTCCTAATCAATGGATCCTGCTCCAAACCAGGAAACCAGCAGCTGTTCATATATTTTACAGTCAGATTACAGAGGGAGTTAGTTATGTCTCAAACACTGAGGAATTCATTCTGCCCTGCTTTGACATGCTGCCTCTCAGAGTCAAGAGCCATGATGCAAAACAGGTCTTTATCGTTGAGCTGGTTAGACAATGCATAGTGATTTATTACTTTCCATTTTAATGTACATGATCTTTTGTCTCAAGTAGTAAGATCTATGGATTGAAAAGAATTATCCTGAATTTAGATTCCTTCAGTCAACCTAAACCCAAAAGTATCTCTGATCACTAAATTATAATTTACTCCTGAAGCAAGGAAAGAGCCCAGGAAATCCTGAAACCCAACATTTGCACTCCCAAAGGGTGTTGCATTGGAGGGCTGGTCTTCAGCAGATAATGGCATGATGTTCTCCACCTCTTCCTCTGCTGGCAGAATACAAGAGGACTGTGCAATGCCTTCCTATAATATCATTCCAAAGCCATGTCAAGGAAAAAAATGTGTAAATGTCAGCATCCTAAGACATACTTCTGTGATGAAAATATTGCATTAGAGAGATGAATTTACACATACAGCCTACTGCTGTTGGCAACTGGGCTGAAAAGAGCTGACTTTTTAGGAAGCAGGTGGGGTACAGTGACTGAAATCATGTGTGCCTGCATAGCGGTGGATCCCAAATCTCAATCATCTCTTCCACAGAGGAACCTTCCCAAGAACTCCTGATATCTCTCTAAAGGTTATTAGTGCTCTATTAGGAGACTAAATGCCTGGGAGCATTGTTAATTGTAGTCTTTTGGTTGTAGTTTACCAGCATAAATCTTGCCCGGATCTGTAGAGTTTAACTTACATGTTTTGTGGCTGCCATGAGGCACACGATTTTGCAGTGGGGGATGGAGAGTGGGATGGAAGATGCAAGGACTCCCAATTGCAGCCCCTACACACAAATTCCTTGTCATCATTTTTAATTACTAGAGGATGCAGTATAGCTCTGTCAGTCACAGGGAAGGTACTACAGAAATGCACATGGCTGTGAAAACCTCCAGTGGTGACTGCTTGGTAGTTAAGCTGAAGGTTTTGTTCAGTAGGGCTGATTTCCACTCCCACAGCAGTAGTGCAGGCCTACAAAAAGGAAGTTGGCTTTATGCAAATGAGATGCAAATATCTAATACAGTTGTTAAATAATTAGCATAGAATATCACACATGGTGCAGCATCAAACTTGGCAGCTACAATCATCTCTACTGTACCGCTAATACTTCACTGGTGCTAAACTGGTTTATACCAGCTGAGGATCTGGCCCACGTAGCATATGGAATTTCCTGGATAAGCTACTACTCCCAGTCATACTTAATAACTCATAAATACAGGCCAGATTTATATTGTATGTATATGCTGAATTTATTGGATGATCTTTCTCATTCTGCTATCAGTTCAAGCAGTCCATTACAACAGTCATTGCAAATGCACAGTGTGCTGGAGTCAGAGATGATCACATGCTGGCATTTAGTTTTCTTGATAAAGAATAGAGGAAATAACGTAAACAAGTATGCTTGATTACTTTCCCACCCCCGTTCATCCATTTCTGAATCATGTTGAATTAGCAACACATTTGAGACAAAGATACTGAATTTTATTAGCAAAGCTTGCTCACTGGTGTCATTATTAAATGCTACATTATTAGCTACTTGGGTATAGCATACATTCTTCCTGCATGGTTCCTCAGAAAATAGGCAAAAGCAAATTTGTTTTGTGGCATACTGAAACCAGTGCTGGCTTTATGCAGCAGATGTTCATCTAGCCACGCATGTAGATGATTTCATAGATGGGGCGAGTGTGCTCACCAATCACACACATTGCTTTTTTTCCTCCAGCACTGAATCATCATCTCTCCTTAACTGCATTTTTTTAAAATGGAGAAAGTAGAGCACTGTGCAAACAGTTGTGACCTTTCCTGTCTTTAACCAACATTTTTTTAATGCTCCAATTCCAGGCTGACCTCCTTTTTAAGAGCTATCTTTGGAACTCAGATAATACTATGAAAATACATTTGTCAGCTTCACGATTAGCGCTTTAATGGTGATTTTCTTTCACTGCTTATTTTCCCTCTGCTGTTCATATTATGGCAATTTCATTTTTATGAACACAGAAAATGGTAAAAGAAAATCCAATTTAGTTCTTTAAATTTATGTCTATTTTGAAAACATTTTTGAGGGCTGCACATTATGTGTGTATTTAAAACTAGAGAACTTGCAAGACTACTTGAAGCTTTTGTTTGGTCTAAGGAGGAGAGTAGGAGTTGCTTGCTTTGCTGTCACTATCTTAAAAAGCTTCAACTCTGCACATCTAATCTAGCTGCAGTACTAATACCAATAACACATGGTTCACTGGAAAACATTATCAGCAATATGGCTATGTTTAAGAAACACAGACATCTAGAAATATTCAGAGTGTGAAGGTCGATATTACTAACACACTCCTTGTGGGGATGTGAGAATATGCTGTGTCTGGTTGGCTGCAATATTGTGCTATCACGAAACTAACCCTTTACAATACTTTTTTTAATTTCAAGCCTCACCTCTGTCATCTCATGGTGCTTTTCTCCATTACAGTTGTCACAGGGGTGTATAAAAATGGCAGTTCATCATTGCAGGGGGTTCCTGAATCACGCATGCTATTACATCTGTGTCCTCCCACTGACTCTAGCTCTAGAATATTGCTTACTGACATGGTGGATAGGTTAGCAGAAAATGCTCAGGCAGACTGTGTACATTCAAAGCTCTTCTGTATAGACATCAACCACTCTGCAAGGTTTTTGCAGGCCAAATGGTGAATAGAACCAATGGAGTTTGTATATATAGGAAAGTATATATACTGTCTAAGCAATGCTTGATTTAGGCAAGGTGTGTCACTCTTGCAGCCAGCTGTAGAGATCTTGTTCCATCATCCTAGCTGTTTTGACTCCAACTTCTTCCCCCTTTTTCTCTTCATTATGTTAGTTCTCTTAGGTTTTTCACCAATGTAGTTAGCCTCTTTATTTAAATTTCTATCAAACCCAGACCTATTGCAATGTAAAATAAAACTTACAATGTAATTATCCTTATTCTTTGAACACTTATCTGAAAAACAAGGAAGAAAGATGTCCAAATGAGTGAAGAAGCTGGGCAAGCTGATGAAGTAGCAGAATGCACATGGTAGCATAATTGACCCTTCAGGATTCAGTAGCTCCAGCCCTGGGGTAAGGACCACACACTGAATTTTGCTAGCTGAATGACTTCACGCCATGCTTAATGCCTCTTGAGCCATGCCTTTTTAAAAGCCTGATGCACCTCCTCCCATTCGCAGCTGGCACTGGGCAGGAAGACACCTGACTCCAGCCCTGCACACCACTACGGCTCTGTACGCACCTCAGGACTCAGAAAACAAAAATCTTCTGCATAGCTCTCCTTGCGCATGTCAAATAGCGTGGACATCCTCCTAATAATGTGTCCAGGACAATGCTGCATTTTGTCTGTGCGGCAGCAGCTCTGATACTTGTTCTGAAACAGCAGCCAGATGCTTTGAAATTCTGTGTGATTTTAGAATCATTGAATCATAGAATGGTTTGGGTTGGAAGGGAACTTAAAGATCACCAAGTTCCAACCCTCCTGCCATGGACAGGGACTAGACCATGCTGCCCAAGGTTCTGTCCAGCCTGGCCTTAAACACTGCCAGGGAGGGAGCATTTACCTTTTCTTTGGGCAACCTGCTCCAGTGCCTCACCACCCTAAATGTTTTAGGAAATATATGCTAGCCCTCGACAAGAGAAACCTGTTTCTTGAAGGCTTTTTGCCCAGTAAAGTCCAATTGTGTATAGCACATGTTACTGCAGCTTAATCAACAAACACAGATGTCTGGTAATGACCAGATTTGTTCAAGCATTTTGAAAAAAGAAATAGACACTGCTGGCATACATGCATGGGTGATAATCAGATACTTAAACAGAGCCCAGAAATGGAAATACACGCCTAATATAACTCTAGAGAGCAAACAAAATTTTAAAACTTAGAAGCTCAAACCCATGCTATTCAGAGCGATGCATGTGTTATACAATAAGGGAGAGGATGCAGAAATATGTCAAACAAAGAAGCTGCAGGGAACCTGTGTTGATGGCCTCAAGTGCTACGAAGGTGTTTCTGTCTCTAAGATGAAGGCTAATTTCCTCCTAAAGTCAAGGACTAACTTGCAGCTTCCAGCTGTTGCAGTTTGCTGTGAACCTGTTAAGAAGCTGGGTGTTAGTGACTCCCTCCAATCTGGAGCAGCATACAGATATTTATATGATAACTGGACAAGTTTTATGTCTCTGAGAGTCCCTTTCCCCAAAAGACCTGCTGGTGAGCCATAGCAATAACCACAGACAGATCAACTTCAGACATGCCAAAAAGGATGAGTAGGCGTTGAAGTTGTGAGGGATATCAAAAACAGAAGGATGGAAACTTGCTTCTTAAGAAGGAAGTGCAAACACCAAATTGGCTTGGCTCCAAAGTTCAGTCTGCAGTAAGAACACCAACAACTTAACCAGCAGCAGGGTAACAGTAATCAAAAACTAGTTTATGGCTGCCCAACCCACAAAGCATCTGCTCTAATGAGCCTGTAATAAAAGCCTTGGCGCTTTGCAATGGGAAACTGAAGCTCACTCTGCTCGGATGTGAAAAACCTACCACCTCAGCCCACAGCCAGCACTGAGCACACAATATTTTTGGCTGTGTGAGGCCCAGCCCTGTATGCCAAGCACGGCCATTTCAAACAGTGACTTAGAGCACTGCAGCATGCATCTGGCATACTTCAGAGGAGTAGAAAACACACTATGCTGATGCAGTGTTCATTGCATAAGTCTCTGTTAACAGCCAAAGTATGAAAACTGGCAGTATCATATAGACATGATGGTCACAGGTAGTCACACAGAGGGCAGGTAAAGCCCCATCTAATCTACATGAAGTCAGCTTTCATGGAGTTTATCCAACCGTGACCTACAGAGAGATGTGCAGTCTCAAAAAGTATAATTTTACTCATTAGCCATGAGGTGTCCTTGGGGTTAAAACTTGACATATGCAGATGAGCCTGATCTCATGTCTTCCACTGAGAAGGTGTGGCTGTTGCTCCATAGAGGGCAGGAGTTACACAAAAAATATTGACAAGATCTGCCATACTCAAAGGGTGGCTGTGCACTGAAGAGTAGCGGAGCATGTTCCTGGATAACATGTGACAAGTCAGTCATTGCTGTACCAGGGCATATTCTTGTCAAAATATATATGCCTGCTGTAATACTGAAGTTTTCTTTAATGTGTAGTCCTGAGCCACCAGATTCTGCAAAGAGGAACATAAGACCCTTTTCTTTCTTGCTGCATCCTGTATAGCATAAAACTCATAAGAAAGACTCCATATGAACAATCAGTTAAATACTGCCTTGATTGGTAGTCAGTCAGGGTGCAAGTGCTGACACTGATGGTTTGTTTTGTTTGTTGCAGAAAACTGTGGTGCGATGAACATTTGTTTTTTTAGTGATTGAAATAGATTTATTCTTATTGCAAATAGAGAAGGAAGGAAGGAGATGGAAAAATATCCTCCAAACAGAAAATGGGAGGAAAAACCCCTTTATATTCCTGGTAGTCTGTAAACTGAAATAGAGTAATACAACAAATGGTATTTCTACATCCAGTGGTATAGGTTATTAGAGAATTTTTGGTGGGTTTTTGTTGAGTTTGGGTTGCTTGGGTTTGGTTTTTTTTTTCAGAATGCCTATAGCTAATTCATTTCAAATTACAAAAAGATACGGGCAAGATTTATGATTGGAATAAATTGAGTGAATTTGAGTCATGAAGCACAACTGTGAGAAGTGAACATGGAGAGAATATCCCAGTTACGTACTGAGAAAACTGAACTAAAAACTAAATTACTGTGTCCCATCGCCTGAGGTTAGATTGTAGAGTAAACACCCCCAGTACTTGCTGCCCACTGGTTCTCCTATACCATGTCTTTGATATTTTTACTCCAGGCTCTTCCTGCACTCCAAAAGACTGGACTGGTTCTCATAGTCAAGTTCTGTCTCCTGTAACTTGCCCAAAGTAGTGCCATTAGTCAGTTTCATTCAGTCCAGCCCCGTTAATCTGTGCATCCAGTTTCCTTCTGGCATTTTTATTGACCTCCATAACCTGTGTTTGCTCATGTTCTTCCTATGCCTGTTTCCTTGTTTTACTACCAGCAATTTGCTGGTAGTAATTCTCTCTCTCTTTTTTTTAAAGATTACGTGTTGGCCATGTCATATGTATGCAGGAGCTCCTGCCTCCTTTTCCCATTACAGTGTGATCTTTTACTACAAAATGGTTTTTCTGTTTGAGTCACAATCTGCAGATCTACACCATGGGTTTACTACAGACACCATATACTCTTCACAGTTTCTCATCTTCCTAGCCATCTTACTGATGCTATCTCTAGCCAATAAAAACTAGTTGTTTCCTTCCTACTAATGCTAAACGTCAAATATAACATGGTCTTTAGCCCTTTCTTAAACTAAGCTTTTTTCAGTTTGAGCTATCAGGATCAATTGCTTTCTTGATTTTAACTTCCAGCTTGTGTTTTCAGATGCTGATTCCATACAGATCTATTTTTTCCCTTTTAAACTTCCAGTTGCTGCTATTTTCCTTCTTACGTACTAGGGACAAGCTTTATATTGTCATAAAATGTTTTTTCCACCAACCTGTGAAAAAGCAAATATGCCTGAAGAAATGTATTACATATTTCAGAAGCATAATGCAGATGTGTGAGTTTCAAGAGAAAGGTTTGCAGAGGGTATTGCATAGCAACATGCAGAATACGAAATAAAAATGGTGAAGAGCTAGCAGCACTTGTACATTTTGTGGTGAGTTAGGATTCTAATCTCTTGCTACAGAAAATAAGACAAATTAGAGACAACCAGAGTAAAAGAAGCCCTTCATCAAAAATCAGCCTTTGATGAAGTTGAAGCCTGATCCACAAATTAACCAAATGCTTAAAATGGCATTAAAAGCTGAGTGGAAACCATAGAAAGAACTTGAATGCTAGATTAATTTGATTATGCTGGCCTGAGTCAGAAAGAGGGCAGGCAGCCGTAAGTGCTGGAGCCCATACACTGTCTTCTGTATTACAGACATCCATTCTAAAAATGACCTTACTATGAATCCCCTGATGGACAGGTTCTTCATGAGCAGAGAGAGGACTTTTTTTAGCACACTGAACTTGGAAGAGGGCATTTGGGGGTCTTTCCATGGTATGCAAATGTCAAGGTCTCTCACTTTTGATTAATAAACCTCTGTGCCTTTCAGATGAACCTTTTCAGAGTAGGCCTCCTGCATGATCTCAGCTCAAACCAGCTCATCTTTATCCAAAGCCTGGTTTCCTGCAAGCAAGTTCATGCTATACATGTCATAATTTTTAAATTAGTAGATCTACAGATGGGCACTAAGTCCATCATCCTTACATGGATATGGACAAATGGTACGGATCTTCGTACAACTTCAAAATGAAGGGCAATTCAAGAGGAAAAAGTTACATTTGCTGCTCTCCCAGTCATGTTGGACAGAAAGCATTGGAGTAATTCTGGTGTAGGGCTATCTGCTTCAGCTGTGTCTCACCGTAGTATCAAAATCAGCCCATGCACTGATACAGCTGTGTACCTCTGGACAATACTGATTTCGAAGTCCAAGATAAGCAATTGAGAACTAGGAAAAAAATGTCTTGAAAAAAATTTCTTCTGTTCTCTCAGTAGAGAAGATGAAAAAGTCTTGAGACTGACAGTCTTCAGAAACAATAACAGCTCTCTACATTGAGACAGTCTTCTTGTCATAAACGTTTCCTTTTAGATATATCTTTTCATTGCTGAACTCTAATAGCTACCTCACTCCTGAACAAAAGAGATATCTGAGCTGAAAAAAAAGAGCCTAAAAATCCTTGATCCTGCAGTCCATTAGGGATTTTTTCATGGCCATCTATGTTACCTCTGAGACACTCAGATACTATTGACAAGTAGCAATATCAGTAACTAGTTAGACACTAGTGCAAAATACTATTATCATCTGGTGAAAGATTTCTGTTCCTTCTCCCTTCCACACCCCTGCAGCAGAAAGACAATGTAATAGTTGTGACTTTTTCATTCATATCCAATCACAGCTAACACCATCTGTGAAATAATATCTGAGCTGGTAAGAGTAGAAGGCAAAGGAGAGAAAAATGTGTCAAATTACTTAGCTAGGAACTGAATTCTTGTACAGTCCTGAGAGGGTCCAAACCCAAACCCTCAAATCTGAACTTCCTCAGACCTTGGAAAAACAAGAATCTGTATGTGAACTTTGTGGCTTGGCCCCTCTCTTAGACCCAGCCTACCTCATGAGTCAGATGCAAGAAAGCACAGAAGAATCACTACATGCCCTACAGTATCTGAAAAGAAAATAAATGAATCAGTTAAACCAAAAAGAAAAACAAGTGTGACAGGCTTATTCTCTTCTGGGTTTCCTGTGTGTCAAATCCTGCTTTGAAATACAGGCCTGAAAATAAGTTCCGTTTGTCAGAGCAAGCAGAGCCTTGTTGTTATTCTCAAAAAGACAAGGATGAAAACATACAACGCTGGCTTTTAAAATGTATACCAGACACACAGGGGAGTGGGGGAGGCAGTAATGAGAAGCAAGAGTAGGGAAAGCAAAGCAGAGAATGATAGGAGTTTCTTTTCTTTAACCTGCATAATGTTTTCCATGTTCTTATTTTCCTAATTCAGCAGTTCTAGTGCCCATAATTCATAATATTAAATTGCAAAGTGAGAACAAGTTTGTGTGAGATGAACTAACTTCAGCAATGCAACTCATAATTATGAATATTTGTGAAGTTCTTTAATGCATGGGAAGGTCTTTTTCTCTTCAACTGCCTGCAAAGTATGCCTCTAATGTAAAACAGCCTTGTCCTGGAGTCTTTGCCCATGTTGCACCCTGCTCTTATTCACAATGAACACAGTGGAGCTTAGCATTCCTGCAGGGTAGCACTCAGTCTCCTGTCAGCATGAGGACTTAGAGCAGGAAGAGCTGAAGGACCACTGAGATGGGGTATGCTGTAAATATGCAGCTTATTGTCAGTGAAGATGGTCAGAAATGTTCCAGGGGAACATGACACATGCCCTGAAAGGATGATTAATCAGAACATTCTTTGGGAATGTGTCTGTTTTAACTAATCTTCTGACAAAACACAGGCATCTTTCCAAACTTGCCTGTCAGGCAGGTTTCAGTCAAAAGCCTGCCCTGTCTCAGGCCAGCTCACCAACCCAAACTCCTTAGCAGTCTGCCCAGCAGCCTGCTGCGGAGAGAAAATGCCAGGCCTTCAGACCTCCCAGTGCTAGGACAGCCTGTTGAACAAACTGCTTCAGTGCTGGGGGAACCTGAGCTTGCAGCCTGCCCAGCACAAAACTATATTTAAAGGTAGGCAAGATAAGGGCTGTCTGCCCTGAGAAGAGCAAGAAAGACGTTTGCCTAGGACTTCTGCAATGGGAGCAGTAAATGAGGGGTGAGGAAAAGTAAGGCTGCAAGCAGGACGGCAAAATATCCATTTCCTTTCACCCTGGTTAGTCCTATGACTGACCCTGTTTTGGCAGAGTTCTGCTTCTGGATCTAGCACCCACTGGGGGAGGAAGCACTAAATGAGCTTAATTACCTGAAGACTACTGATCAAAGTGTCTGTATATGCAAATAAGTGTTTCAATCTCTTTTTCCAGTAAAGACAGCTTAACTTCTTTCTGTGCTGTGGAGGTGAGAGCAGCTAAGCCCCTTTTTTGTCATAAGGTGGGCTTCACCAAGCCCAGTTTACTGATGTGTACTGCGCAGTGGCTGCATTGCCTGTGGATGGCAGACCAACTTCTTCCTAGCAGCAGAGGACTCACCATGCACCCGTTGCACTGCACAGGTCTGCAATTGCCCCCAAAACCATCCAAAACATCAGCAGCAATTCAAACAGTCCCTACAAGTCTTTTTTCTTTCCTTTTCTTTCCTCAAGAACAAGTCAGGAACGAAAAGGGAACTGGACATATGTTGGCTGAAGCATTCTGGAAGTAGTAGTCTATGTTTATTTGTAACTTTGGGACTTCTAGCTGTCTCTTTCATCCTTTAAAGTATGTGCTCTGATCGTGTAATGGAAGAGAACATAAAGGATGTCCACAAAAGCTGATGGACAGCAATGGGTTCTGTCAGCTTTCAAACTGCTCAGCTCCCCAATGCTTGTTGCCTGCTTGATCTCAAGCGTCCTGCAGGAAACTAGTTCCCAAATTGTGCAAGCAGGTCATCCATGGCATGGGGTAAGAACCTATGGCTAAGAACCTATGCCTGAGAAAACGGTCTTGCTAAACACTTTTTTTAACCTTTCTTTGTAGTAAGTTTTAGTATTTTCTTCCTCTTCTGTGAGGGAACAGATTTTATTCTAAGAATTGTATCTGAAAAACAATAAACAAAAATGGCAAATTGGTGATTTAGACGAAAAGTGGTTTTGTGCATTTTACTGCATTCCTGATACTGGCTACTGGAACTAACAGCAGTTCATCTCCATGAGAACTGTGGACAGAAAACTAAACCAGCTTTTTGTTAGAGAATAGTATGTCCATCTGGAAGGAATCATCCATGCTTATTCTTCTTGATGACATGCATTTAAGGCTAATTTGCCCAAGCAGTGTTTAGCTTAGGTACACTAGGCAGCTATACTGCTATACTAACTGCCACTTTGCTCACTTTTGTATCAAAGCTGTCTTCCTAAGCTCATACACCTCAAAATGGTGTGTGTTGCGCATTCTAGACATATACTCAGTTTAAAAAGGCTCCTGTTTGAGAAGACTGTTTGTACCAAGGAAATAACATTTTTCTTTTCACACATGCTTTGAGCTAAATACAAGTAAAATAAAATTAAAAACATGTCCTTGTCCTTAGAACTTACAGGGACTATGAGAGCAAATTCTAGGCTTATTTTCACCAATTACCTGGAAAGCATTTACGATTTGTCCTTGAAAAAGAAACAGCCTCTTATTCTTTCCATGTTTACTCTTAAATACCCTCCTGAAGTTTTGCTTCATTGATCTTTTATTTTCCTCAGAATTTTTCAGTGGCCATTAGAGAGAATATTTCATTTCTGGATCTTTTTGCATTTCTCATCACCAGCAGTGAAGCCTGGTGCCCTTGACCTAATTCTGGACTGTGGTTTTCTCATAGCTCTATACGAAGTTCACAGCTACTGTTTCCTATCTCAAACACAAACCCATGCAGCTACCTCAGGTTTTGTCTCAGGACAAACACCAACTCTCCTCAGCCCTGACCTCCTCCCTATCTGGTACCTCTTTCTCTGAACATAAGGAGAGGTGAAAGGTACCTCAGAAGCTAACAAATGTCCAGAGATTTTTCCTATAGGATGTGTCATCACTAGCAGACGTGAGAAACAGATTCCACCACATTCCAAAGGGAGGTTAGGTGGCTTGCAAGTGTGTGCGCTATGTGCAGACAATAATAATCGGATGGCAGAGAAAAAAACTCATCCCTTTAGTTTGTTGCCCCATTCCTTCTTGGCCTGCCACTGCTCAGCTTTTAGAGTTAATTCAAATAATTTCTCAAGTTGCTCTAACATAAAAATATTTCACTGGAATAATGGAAGGCTATCAGTACTAGGTAAAGCTAGCTTGCCAGTAACACTGCAGCCTTTTTAAACCATTGCTTGACTTACCACATTATTTCAAACTTTTGCCCTTTGTTTCAAACAGCTCAGTGTAAAAGTAGGACTACAGTCAAGCTTAATGTTTTCCTCTGTTGCTATGACTTGTGTCAGCAGCAGCTCTGAAGTCATAAATGAATTAATTTTTCTGGAGAGAAGATACTTGCAACTCTTCAAGTGTTGCAACTACATAGGTATATGGAACACTGCATCAGAATTTTCTTTAGTTCCAAATTAATTTCGCAGTAGATTTTATCCCTGTCAATCTGTTCTAACATAAGAGATTTGTACTGAATATCGTTGAGGGATTGGTATTTATGCATAAAGAACAAGAGTATGATAATCAAAATAGATTAACACACTAGACTTCCGTCTCCTACCTAAAAGAAAGGTACAGGCATTAACAGATAAGATACTTCTGAAACAGCTTTGTTTACAGACTGCTGAACCTTCCTGGCTTCATTGGACTACATATTCTCCAACCCCACTCTCTTACTACATTCAGATCTTTTTTTGCATTTGCCATCTGTTTCTCGCATGAAACACAATGAAGAAAACTAAGTATACATTATTGTGTAAGTCTCCATCATACTTATTTTTAGAGAACTATTTTTGAGCTAGCTAATAAGTAGTTTTCTTGCATGTGGTGCTCTATGAGGGAATCAGGGTGATTCAGGACAGAATGAATACATGTTTGCACAAATTCATGATGACTATCTATTTATCCTGGGTAACACAGGATGTTCTTCAGGGTTGGGTCCAGCCTGCTGAATGCATAAATTGTCCTTGAAGTAAGTAGTGAAACACAGATACCCTTCTCCCATGGTGAATGTTCTGATGGCTATTCTATAAAAGGCAGGCACACTTTTGCTCTTTGTGTCTGTCCTGGTGACTTTTAAACTCTTTTTCTACATATTAGGCCACCTTTTACCCATCCCCCTGGATGCCAGTCTAGGACTCTGCAGTCCAAGAGTTAAGAAGCTACCAGTGCAGCAATGATATACCAGCAGTGTTTGGTAAAGTTTTTGTGAATGTCTTTCAGATGAAACCCTGTGCTGGGCTTGAGCAGTATAGCTCCCAGCCTTCCAGCTTCTCACATTTCTAGGTCCCAGTTGGACTCATCTGCACAAAGGGCACCTCCTTGCTGCATGCATAGAAGGAAAAACTTCAGTCATCTGAGCATGTTATGGGTGAAAAGGAATGATGGCAATGTTATTTCTAGTCCTCCGAGGTTACCAAGAAGCTGAGCAGAGAATTTCAGGAGCAAGTTTTAATTAAGCCATCTGCCTGACTTTAAACGATGAAGCTCATGCAACAACATCTGCTGAATAACCAGGAGCATGCTTTTCAGTGATCCCTGCTAAGGGTGTTTTCCAGACTCACTGCAGTCCTTGAGAGCAAGGGTCTAAGATTAAGAATTATACTCTGTTCTCCCATAAGGCTATAATTAGCTTGCCCAGTGCTTGCACAGCTTTAATGTACAATAACCATAAAACAGTAGCACAGACATCCCCTGCAACAGAAGAAAGGCTTCTTCTTGTCTTTCTGCTAATGACTGCTGTGTGACAAACTTTTTATAGCTCTTGATGTCTTCAAGTTTACTACTCAATTTTCACTTCAATAGAACACATTTCCAACTATTTTGCAAAGCATAGTGGCTTCAACAAATGACTCACTGATAATTACTGTCATAGAAGAGCCAACTGCTCAGTATTTTAATACGTATTTTACTATTCTTAGTTGTTATGGTGGCTGTAAAAATCTATTATGCGATGCCTGTTCTCAGCATCATTCCTCAAAGCAGAACGTCATAGCAAAATATCTGTCCCCAGTGTCTGTCTGCCTTTAGGGGTCAATCATGCTAGACTTCCACACACTGTGGTGAAAGTCAAGTCAGATGCATTTCTTACAGATTTTCTGCTGTTACTTAAGTAAGTATTACTCACAAATGTAAATCATGAAAGGCAGAGAATGAGTAATGTGAACAAAGATTAAATGGCAAGCCCAAGTCTTAAATGTATATAAGAAGTTACTCAAAAAACCACCCTACTGGTTTCTTTACGTATTTCTCACCTTGGAGTATGACAAATGAAGCAGAAAAACAGGTGACTGGAAAAGTAGCGGTGAACAGTGTTAAGTCATATCTAAAAAAACCTCTGCTTAAGAGTTTTGACTTTGCTTTGGGTCTTCTGAAGACCAAGCGGTGAATTTTTTGACTTATATCGTCATTTTTTAGTAATCTCTTTTAGATTACTAACTGAATCGAGCTTGTGTTAACACTGTCATTTGGGTAATTTTTATGCAAGACAGTGTTACTTTCTTTGAAGATAAGATTGCTCACACCCATGTGGACAGAAAACTGTGTTAACAAGGAAAATGTGAAAATGCGTGTGTGTGTGGGATGTTTGTTTGCTTATGTTGTGAGTTTTTGTTCTGTTTTGTTTCTTCTATGTCAGAAAGCTTCGTTTGCTGGAGCTTTAGACTAGAACCTCTCAGCAATTGCTTCAGTCACTGTAGACCAGGACAACCTCTGGACATGAGGGACTTTTGGCTTCTTTATTGTATGACTGACCCTACTTCTCATGAAATCATCATTTAACATCAGAAATCCTGAAAATTATTGGCCTGTCACATTTAACTGAAACTATTCAAATGTCAGCAGCAAGGCAGCTCTGAAGAATTATGTATTTGAAATGCCCTCGTCCTTAGCAACCTCTGAGCAAGGTGCCATGAAGCTGGAACTTAGCGTGCTGCCTGGTGAGCTCATTTCACCGCAGGTTGAAAACAGCTGTTCCTGTTAGCATTGCAGTGTCACTTGTCTCTCTCTTGTGCTGTTGGCCATGAGAAATTGCTTATCTCCCTACCTGTGTGTCATCTCTCCCTTCCTTTCAAACTTACATGGGTGCAAGGTGTGCCTTGCCGTCCCAGTTACTGCAGGATGCCTGCTGCTTTCTTTCTCCAGCACTTTTATGTGGTGCACTCCCAGACTTCCTGCTCATCGTGTCTGCTGCGCAGTCATACGTAGAGGGAAGCTAGGACTCATCCTTTTTTTTTTAACTTCAGGGATATTCATAGCATTTCCCACTTTCTATATACATACTACACACTTCATAAAATGGCACATGCTCACATTTTGATGGCTTTCCAGTGATTTTTTTCGATCTAATCTTCAAAATGAATGGCAATACATGCTTTCACTTTCCACAGTATTGGCAGTGCTACCTCAGAGTTTCAGTAACAGCAGTGTTATACACATTAGCAGCATATGTGTTCATTAATTGAAAGAACCTTTTGAAAATACTTCTGTGTGTTTAAAATATCCATGTGAAATCAGATACTTCCTTCAGTCCTGAAGATATTGCTGTTCTCTAGATTGCCCCAGAAACTAAGTAGGGTGGGGTGCCAGTGGCTATGCTGGGGAATTGCTATCTGTGTCCTAAGAAACTGAACACCTTTGTTTGCCTGCTCTAAAATATTTGAACATCATAACCTTCTTACTTTAGTGTTTTACATTGTAGGTTTGCTAGAGAACATGAAAGACATTCATAGCCATCAAGTTTACTTTTGCACTTTTGTGTCATGTAAAGGATATGAATGGTCCATCAATTTTAAGTTGGCTGTTGCAGTGCAAAAATATCATGTAAATGTTCTTTATTTAGTCCATGCACTTATTGTGCAATTTCTGGTGTTTCTTCACATTTAACATCTCCAGTAAACATTGCCTCACTTATGTCTGCCTAAGTAACAATGTGAACATCTATTTCTCTTGGGTTTTCTTTTAGCAAGAGTACATTACAACACAAATATTTTTCCAGTACAGCTTCCACAAAAGTTCCCTGACACATGGAAATGTTTTGATTAATACTTTGAACTTTAGTCAAATGACTTGCCATTTTCTTGAATGTATTTTATTTCTGCCTTTGATCTTTATAAAATCACAGTATCATCTATTTTATGGAATTTTCACTACTACTCAGGGCAGGAAACCCTGGAGGAGAACTTGGTTAGCATTAAACATTTTTGAGTACTGATCGCATCGATATATAAAGAGATTGGTGAATACAGTTTTCTGTGATTGCACTGCTATGTAGTAAAACTTCTACAAAGAATGTAATGCAAGGAAACAAAGGATTATAGCAGAAGTTTCTATATCTTCAGTTAATTCCAGTATGTGTGTGTTTATACACACACGCACATATACAAATCATTAAAATATGTTTAATAAATCATAATCTTAAAAAGTATTTTATTCTTATTTTGTTCCAAACTGTGCAGGCGACAGCGCGGGGAATCAAGTGACGACTCAATATGAGTGATAAGCAAGTTCCACTTTATTGCCAGTCGGTACAGCTTATATACCTTATCCACTAATTT
>WYDI02002202.1:1235-11677 GCA_009867235.2 Psittacus erithacus
CCCATCACACTGTGCTCCAGGCCCTGCTCCAGCTCCGCTGCCCTTCTCTGGCCCCGCTCCAGCACCTCAAGGTCTCTTTTAGAGAGGGTCAAGAAACCTTTGCCATCATTGGCACACAGTTTCCCTTTGGAAAAGTAACACCCTGAGCCACACAGCTTCGAGCGAGTGTGGGGAACTAGATCCATAATATCATCAAAACTTCTTACCCAATCCCCCTGGGAATGTCTTGATCACACTGTGGCAGTCACACACATTAGGCTAACAGGGAACTAATTCCAAATAACCAAGTCTAGTGTCACGTATTGGAGAGGTCAGGAAGAATGTCTTGCATTCCACAGTGAAATCCAGGCTCCTTCAAACAAAACTTGCTTGCACAGTCCTTGGAAAAGGCTTTTTCTCCTTTTCTCCCTCAAAAAGACAACTTGAAGGATCCCATTTCAAGCCAGTGGAAGAGCACATATTCAAAATGCCCTCTTGTATACACATCCCTCATGAGAAATGCAAGATTTGCAGAGTATTCTTTTCAAAGCCTCACTTTCTAGTGTTCAGAACCCATTGCCCTCGAGTCCTACAAAGCCACATTCCTTGCTGACAGTTGCATATGTCAAGAGTGCACAAGAAAACAAAGGCTGTTTGTGTTGTCCCCCTTCTGAAAAATGCTTTGCTTGATGAAATAAAGCTTTCCTATCCCCATCTGGGCAGCTCCAAGATGTAATCAATTCTTAATTAAAAGACCTGCCTGCCAACATAAAAGAAATTGCTTCTTGGCCACAAGCATATACAAGAAACCTCAGGGCAAGAGGCTGTATTCTGAAGGCAAAACTGAAGGATGAAAGGGGCTTTGGAAGAAGATGCTCAATCTAAGCAGTATCTAAGCACTGCCTCACTGTTACCAGGCAAAAGGCTGCTACAGGATGGACAAAAGAAGCTTTTGTGGTCAGCACTGGCTCAAGAGGCTCCTAAGGCTTCACAGATGCAGTGACTAACACACAATGCAGGCAGCTACCGCATCACTTAGCCTCCTTTGGATGCAGATGCCCACACACAGCACCTGACAGTCTGAGCTACATCTTTCCCTCACCCAAGGGAAGCAATGCCTGAAGCTGGATGCTTCCCTGAAGGAGGGATGTTAAGCATGGAGAAAAGCAGGATATCCTTCCGGGAATGCTGCTTTACCTCAAGTTGTATGTCCTCAGGTTGCGCTGTCTCCGCTTCGTGGCGCGTAGTTTGACAAAGGTCCGGCCCGTGGGGTCGAAGACGCACAGGACAGTGATGCAGACACTCAGGATGACAACCCAGTTGCACACCACCATTCCTGCAAGGAAAGAAGAGGAATGAGGTGCTCTGCCTCCAGGTCATGGCAGCAACACTTCCTGCTTTTCATGACACACATCAGACCCATCTCTCCATTGCTGCAGGGCAAAGAAAGTCACCCCAATGCCACCCCAGCTGCAGGAAAAGGAATCCTCTGGAAAAGCTTCTAAGTTTCCAGCTGGTTTAGAATATTGCCCATGTAAAAGACCATTAAGTACTCACTGAGTAGCTAGAGTGACTGCAACATTAGTATCACCCCTGCCAAGAGACTGGCTGAGACTGAAAAGGAGTTCCAGGAAAACAGCAAAGCCATTTGGAACTGAAGAAGGAGAACCAGGTCTTCCAGACTCCCCAGCCAGACCCTTCCATGGGAACATGAATTCTTGCCTCAGCAAAGACAGCACAAACAACTGAATAGAACAACTGTTCTGAGCACTAATGTCTCCGGAAAACAAGCACCACATTTACAGCCACAATCCACTTCCAACAGTCAATCCCCACATGCAGGAATGAATTAGCTCTCTGAGGCAAGAGGACGTCTGCTCATCCACAGGGATGCACCCAAATCACATTCCAAATACATACCCAAAGTGACACTCTTTGCTGTGATATCATTGCAGGAAGTGTAGTACTGCGTTAGCCAAACGATGCCCACGATAGCATACACAAACTCGATCAGCAGGATAGCTGCAACAAAAGGAACACAATAGACAGTAGCAGCGTCTCCCTAAGGATTAACCACTACTTCTCCTGGAAAGGAAAAACAAAGAGGGGTTCTTTAGCAGGATGGTTGCACAGAATTAGTGACTGCAGGATTGGGCCTCACGCTTTGGAAGGTGATATTCCAAAGATATGAACCAAAAGTGTAATACAGCCTTAAAACTACTCCTAAATGATACAAGGACCACATGTGTACAGAGTAATCACCGTGTAGCAGCACCCAGGACTTAACCACCTTGGCCAGCTGGTCTGATTCAAAAGATGGGAAGCAAATAGCAGTGAATATTCTGGATTAATTCTGTTTACTACACCTAGTAATGTTCCCAGCACCTCTGCCCTTTGCAGTCTTTCCAGTAACACTTCCCAGGACACAATCCTTAAGGAGTCATTTACTAGCTCCTCAGTTTTGCATGTTACCCTCTGAGCAACCTGGACTAGTGAAAGGTGTCCCTGATCATGCAGGGGGTTAGAACTGGATAAGCTTTAAGGTCCCTCCCAATTCAAACCAGTCTATGAATAAACAAGGAACCGGGGATTCTGGATGATTCCCTGGAACAAAAACGTTAGGAAACACTACTCTGAAGTGCCCATCCCCACGCTTTCTCTCCACATTACAACCCAAAGTACAGGTGAGCAATCAGATATGCAGACTAAATAGTTTGCTTAGTAATGCCTAGCAAGGCTTTGGTGGAGTTGGGACTAAAACCCACATTCCAGCCTAGCCAGCTAACCAACCACCCTCCTCATCTATGTGTTGGCTTGGTATCTTTCCACAAGTGGCTTACTACAGGCTCTCAGCAGCCTGGAAAAACTAGTTCAAAGAGACACAAAGACCTTACAACAGCAGTGGGCAAGGAACCAGGGCTGGACCTGGTTGCTGCTCAGCACAAACTATGTGCTTAATCTTAGCTAAGGCTTTGCCTGCTATGGCTTGTCTGCCCTCTAAGATGACCTGCTGCAGGACAGGAGCATGCATGAGACTTTCTTGGGTTCATATTGGAGCTCTTCCCCAGATTCCTATGTAATAAACAGCACATGCTTCAACTGGGACAGTCACACAGACCTTGTCCACATGCTGGTCACACTCCTTAATCTATCATCAGAACTCATGAAGCCATTAAGAGTAGAAAGCCCCATGAAACAACCACAAACAAGACTCAAAATACAGTGTAAATACTGATCCATGTATAACTTAAGGCAGACAAGGAAGAAAAGTGGGTGTTTCTTGGGCAGGAAAATGGCTTTTTGGATCTTTCTCTATCTCCCTTACCCCATTTAGTCTGGTTTTATCACAGTGTAACTCAGTGTCAGGCTCCATGTGCTTCCCTAGGGAGACTGCAGTGTGTCTGGGAAAGTGAAGAGAAGGATTTGTTTGCTCTTTTTGTTAATGACTTCCACTTAGCAGTCAAAAGGTGGAAATGTCTCCCAGACAGAGCTTTCAAGCAAGGCTAGCCCCCTTTTAGTGACTTCTGCAGGGAAAGAATCCAGCAAACACAGAGATGCAAACCCATGAGGTGTTTTGTTTGGAATGGGGTTGACTCTGCAGCTCCAAAGGGATTTTTTTTTCCCCCCTCTTAAAATCTTCACACAGCACAGAAAAAATCTGCTCAAGTTTCTGTACCTGGAAGACAACAGAGCAGAGGAGGGAAAACAAGCTAAAAGGGAAGCCTTGAGTAAGAGATCAAGGAACAATCTCTCTTTTCTGGTTTACTTTTTGGTGGGTGAGAGAGACAGGAAACGTTTTTAGGAAGACAAATACGCACTCAGAGAGAGGATGCAACCAGTGAGCAGGTGGTAAACCTATTTATCTCACTGTGCCTGGAGGTGGAGAATCTAAGGCACTGGATGGAGACGCATCTCCTGTGAGTCAAGAGGTCCAGTATATGTCTCAAGGTAGGTGGGTGTAGATGTGTCTTGTATGACAGGCAAGGACACACACATGCCTCAGGGTCAGACCCACCATGATTTATACAGACACATGCCTGGATCCTAGGAAAACATGTGGAAAAAAGATGGGGAAAGAGGTGTAGATGCATCTCACTGTGGCAGATCTGCATTGTGAGACAGAAGGGGAGCACATTTGGTTCGAGGGAAAGGATGTACCTGCATTGCAATGAGGATGGCAAGTTAAAAGGTTTGCTAGAAAGATATTTGGGGCATTGCATGAGAGTCTTACAGCAATGACAGAGTGCTGTCTATGTGATGTATTCGGATGCATAGCACATACAAGTGGCCATCTGGATGTCTTTCAGAAGCTGTGTGTTTGTCAGGGTGTGGGGAGAGAAGTCTTCTGCACTAGCAGATGGCAGTGTGGAGGCTGAGTCATTAGGAGGCCTCAGGCCTCTGCCTCTTACCCAGTCTGACATAGAGCACATACTGCATGGAGTCCCGGGGCTCTGTGTACAGGATACTGCCTCTCATGCTGAGCCAGATGATTGCCACCTCTGCGATCATACAGCTGAGCAGGATGCCCAGGTAGCCTCTGCCGTGGTCCACCAGGTTGAGCGAGCAGGCCTCGTTGGGGTTGTACACCAGCCCAAAGAGCACCACAGAGAGGATCACAAACCTGCCAGTCACAAACCAGCTTGTTACCAGCAGGAAGCTAAAGAAAGCTGCATGTAATTACCCACACCAAGCTCCTGAGGCTCCTCAGTCGCCCACAGCTACTTAATGTGGTCTGGAAATCTCCTCCCAACAAGCCATCCAGAGTCAGAACAATTTGACAACCTGCGTCAAGTCCCATTATCCCACTGGCACCTGCTACTCCAATTGTTTAACCTGAGCCCCTGTAAGAAACACAGCCCCGAACTCCAGTGGACAAGCTTGGGTAGGGCAGGAGGATGAAAGGAGCTGGTCAGGCTCCCTCTTTGGAACTAGAGCTTAGAACAGAACTTATCCAAAAAAGCTGGGAATACGTTAGTGTCTATGAGAAATGCCCCAAACAGGCCTTCCAGCCACATGGATAAGCATGGGAAGGATTACAGCTGCAAGGACTAGGAATAACAAAAAGAACTGATGGGAGAATTCTGCCCTTCTCACTTACCAGGTGGTGTGCAGGAGGAAGAGGAAGACTGCTGGCAAAACCAGGTCATCGCTGCCTACAGACCAGCGGCGGCGGAACACAACAATCCCTGGCATGGCTAGTGGGTCTGAGGGGGTTCAGCAGGCACAACACTCACCTCCTGCAAAAGAACAGAGCCAAAACATGCTGCTGATCCTCCTCAAGAGAGCTCCATAAACCCACACGAGCAGAAGGATGGCACCTTAGCCCTGTTTTCCATCAAAGATGGCAGAGGTTCTTCCTTCCAGCACCAGGGGGCATGGCACGCTCGAGAAGAAGATGTACAGGAGAGTAATGAAGAGTTGAAAGAGTGGGAAGTATTAGGTGAAGCCAGTGTGTAACTCACTGAACACAATCCCTGCTCCCCCAGCTCCAGTTCATAAGATTACCTGGAATCCTGTTAGGGTTGTGTGTTGGGCAGCAGTCACTGTGGGGTGCTTTGGGCAGGTTATACTGGCCTCAGCTCTGAAGGCCCTGTTCCCATGTTCTTTCAGAAGCACCCCTGCTGCCAAGGCTCTTCTCTTGTTGTCCAACACTTCTCTTCCTCCCTCAGCAAGCCAAAATACCCATTAGCAGTTAGCAGCAGTGTCTGGGGAAGCTATTGACCTGCTCTCAACAGCAAGCACTTAGAGCTGAGGGAGCAAGCTTCTAGGAGATCTCTCACTCCATCATCAGAAGCACCCTGCCAGCTCCACGTCTTTGTGTTCACACTGATGGGCACTAACAATTAAAAGGTCAAAGGCTGAGGAGCTGGCTGCTCTTCCCCACATTTTGTTTGTGCTCCTATTTTTAAAGCTTCATAAACCCTTTAAGAACAGCAACAGCAGTGGTGTAAGTCACGAGACTTCACAGGGCTCCCCAACCACCTCCTCCCAGCACAGCTCTCCCACACCATTCCAGCTCTGCTGTACACACTCCAGTCCAAGTCCACTGCATCAGACTGGCTCAGTTCCTTCCTGTGTTGTACAACACACTTTAACCATGACCCACAGCCATGACTCCTGTTTCGTTTGGTCAGCCTTTGGTTTCTGCGACTGTGTCTACGCGGTCTGTCCACTGCCAGCAGTGATCTCCTGTTTGCAGTGGTCAGTCCTGTCCCTCTCTGCTGTGACCTAACCCCGTCACATGTCTTAACTGTACCCGCCTGTGCTGCCAGACCAAGGGACATCACACATTGGCCTGTGCTCCTCTGCCCCAAGACACCATCTCAACAGTATGAAGTTCTGCCAGGTTGGATGGGGCTTGGAGCAACCTGGTCTAGTGGAAGGTGTCCCTGCAAGTGGCAGGGGTTGGAACTGGCTGATCTTAAGGTCCCTTCCAACCCAAACCATTCTGTGATTCCATGATTCTCCCAGCTGATGCATCCCAGCTCAAAATCACAGCACTTCGTGTATTCTAGCCCCACCAGTCTCCCAGCCTTCATGTTCATGCACTGCTGCCAGAGTGCTCCATTCCTGACCTGCAGTGACCACGTTGATCCAAAGCTGCATCTCCAAAGTACTAAAGGTTCTTTGTACTGATCTGGCAACACGCTGTTGTGCTCAGAGACAAAAATCAAAGTGCTCCCATTTGTTACTTACAATATACTCAGGATTTCCAATAGCATTTCAGAGGGAACATCATCTGCCACACCTCATGCACAGGACAAAACCCAATCAAACTTGTACGTGACATATCTCATTTAGTGCTCTGGGTAAAAGAGGGCAGGGAGAAGCGACACCATCACATTTAAACTCATCTGGACCTTCAAAGTAACCCAAGCGTTGGGTTTGTGACAGACCACTAAGTATCACAGCACTCACTGCTGCAGTAACAGTACTCAAACCTATTCCCTGGTCAGATGTGGTTACCCCATCACTTACCTACTGTGCAGATCACCCCAGACCAGAGGAGGGACCACTCTTGAACCGCCCACAGCCACTGGACTAAACCTTCCCACCTATTTCAGCCACTAAGTATTGAAAACCTACACAAACCTTCCACGTTATCCAGGAGATTCCATGGTTAACAGGCTGACACACTCCCAGTGCATGGGGGGAATGCTCTATTCCACAAACAAAGTAAATGTGAAATTCCATCACCATTTGGATTCACACTTCCTCAGCACATTACAATCAGAGCACTCAGTACACTGCAGCTTCAAACTGCTCACTCCCCTGGCCATCTGGTGACTTCTTCTAGCCCTGCCCTGAATAACCCACCCACAGGAAGCATTTAGACCTGGAATATCAGCATCCTTGCCCAGGATTTGGGGATGCACTTTCCATCATGCTCATTCACGCTGCCTCTGGCCACCACAGCACCTCCCAGGCAAGCTCAGACCTTGATTCCCATCATCCCTCAGCTTACGGCTGCATCCCACCAACGCATTTCCCACTTTCCCAAGAACTCTTCCACCTCTCCATTACAAGTGGTGTGCTCTCCCTGCTTTTCCCTGCCAGCTGAAGAGGCAGGGAATGGGCAAGAGCAGCAACCATCCAACATGAATTCCTTTACCCACAGCAACAGATGGGGCTGGAGCAGAGCAGCCTGTCACTCACTGAGGGACTGTCACTCCTGGCTCCATGCTCATCATGCTCCCAGTGCACTGCAGAAAGAATCACAGTTCCCAAAGCCCATCTATTGAAAACCCACCCCATGAGGGATGGGGCCAGTTTGGAAAGAAGGGAAATGACAGAAGGCCTGAGAATAAAGCCCATAAAGGATAAAAAAGAAAAGCCCTCAGTGTAAGGAATCCTGGCTTCATCCCAGCAGATCCCAGGAGCTGCTTCAGATGATGAAGATATGATTTAGCAGAAGAACTAGGAGGAAAGTGGAAGGTCAGAGCACAAACAGCCCTGAGACCACTGACCCAAGTTTTCAACAGCAAAAACCCCTTTACACCATCCCTAAAATTGCTGCTAAGAGTGGGAAAAATTCCCAGGACCTTGAAGCCTGAATCCCAGTACAAGCAGCACCGAGCTCCCAACATGAGGGGAAGCACATGCAGGCATCAGCTTTGTGCACAAGAAGTCCAAAGCCCTTGACCCTCAGCTCAAAGATCTATGGAAGCAGGAATCTTACCCAGCTGCTGCACATTCTTCTCTCCCATAAGGGTATTGCAGGAATAGTGCATATCCACGGAGACAGGCATCACGAGTGAAGGAAGGAACAGCAAACTCTTCTTGCAGCCATTGAAAACCCCACTCGGCACAGGGAAGGGCAGCGTGGTGACTGCCTGCTGACAGAGCTAGGCATCCTCTTCGGAGCAACTCCCTCTTCCCAGGCAGGCAGCAACCTCAGCTCTTCCTCAGGGCTGCCAGGGGTCGTGACTCCCCCCTTCCACACCCCCGGCACCCTCTGGAAGGAAGTGACATCATCCCTATTCTGAGGAGCTTGTATATGGATTGTGGGAAGGAGGACCGGGAGTGATGCTGTCAGAGCCACACAGAGATGGGAGAGAAGGAAAACCCTCCAGCAGCAGCAAGTGCAGCAGCACAAACCTCCCTTTCTTGCTGCTGGACCAGAAGCACTGCGGCAGCAGTTTGGGATCATCCTGGAGTCTGAGCCATATATCCCATCAGCTGCAGTCCTGGAAGCAGGGCTGGGAAAGGCTCAGGACCGCTGCTCTTCGCTCTGGCATGGACTGAATGGGCAGGGGGAGGGGAATTGGATGGGACACAAAAGGGACGCACAGAGGGGGCCACCCTGGTCATAGAAAGGAGAGACTGTTCCAAGAGGAGCAGCCTCTCCCAGGCCTTTCAGCCCTTAATTCCTTGTGACATGCTCTGGGGTATGACAGGATGTGGGGGAAGGGGAGAATTAGCTGTCTGGAAGGGGAAGGCTTAGAGAAAAGAGCAAAGGAGAAAAATGCTCCAGCGAGACAACATTCCAGCTAAACCAAGGAGATCTAGGCTAATCCAGCATCCCATCCCATCTGACATTAGCCTTGGGAGAAGGGATATAAGTAAATACAAGCCGAACACAGCCAGAGCTGGAGGGAAAGGGCTGTGCATGGATCTTGCACCACAGCAGACCACCTACACCATGCCAACAGCAAGGGAGAGCATCAGCTACTCCCCACCACCCAAAAACCCACGAGCAGCTTTAAGCTCACCCATCACACAGGCACCTGAAGCACAGTCGCACCCACACAGCCCAACACACTAATCCCCTACAAACCCTCATCCCTGGGGATCTACAAGGGCTTGAACACTCACTCAGCATCCTCTAAACACTTCTTCTGGCCCACGCAATCTCCTGTAGTTCAGAACATCCCTTGTTATTGCCCTCAAGCAAATGATGGGGGGCCAAGAAGACACTGAAATTGGATGTGCCAGTACCAAGCTTCTTCCCATTTTGCCAGACACTGGAGGCACCAGCAGGAGAAAGCTCTGCCAGAACAACTGATCCATCACCCACCTTTCTCCTTAGCCTCAGCTCATGACCTGCTTGCAACTCCACACGCCCCAGGCATGGCAAAGCAATCCCAACTCATCTGTGGTTCCTATCTGGAAGCACACTTTGAGCCAGTCTCCCCAAGTTCTGCCTTGAGTCCTACTGTATGATTCACCCAAGAGAAACTCCCTCGAAGCCCAGTGACCAGACCTTCATTTTCACTGTCTACAGGAAGCCCAAAAGAAAGTGGATGTCCAGGTCTTAGCACTGTAGATGGTTGTGAGAGTCACTGCAGGAGAAAGCCACTGGAATCCAACAACACACTGCTGTGGTACTGGATGAAATGCCACCATGTTCCAGGGGTACATCCCAGCTCCAACCTGCTGTCCCACTGAGAAGTCACAGCCTCACAGCTCATCTGCTGGAGCAGAGGAAGAAAAATGATGGAGATGGAGAAAAATCCATCTGGAAACAAGCTTGAGCCAGGGAAGCTCCAACAGCAGCATCTCCTTTAGGGTTCTTCTCTGCTACAACAGCAGAGACACCTTCCCTTATCCCTGAGATCACTCAGCCCAGGTACCCAGAGATGCTGGTCCTACAGGCACAGCATGGTGCTGCAGACTAGCTAGCTCCAGAGCCCCAGCAGGAGAACAGAAATCCCCAAGAGTCACCCAAGTAGCCCAGGCAGGCCCCTTACAATGTCTGAATATCACCAGATCAACTCCATCCTGTTAGCTCCTCTGGACCTGCCTTCTGCTCCCTACCACACAGGATGGCACCTGCGAGTACTCGTGCACAGCACAACCCTCCTCATATCCATCAAAAGAAACAGGTTCTGTCCCTTGTTGGCACATCTGCATTTCCTCTTTATTATAGAATCCCCTTTGTGTTTTAAGGGACCTTAAAGCTCATCCAGTTCCAACCCCTGCCACGGGCAGGGACACCTTCCACTAGAGCAGCTTGCTCCAAG
>WYDI02002203.1:0-80969 GCA_009867235.2 Psittacus erithacus
CATTATTATTATTGGTGGTAGCAGTAGTGATTTGTGTTATACCTTAGTTAATAGACTGTTCTTATCTCAACCTGTGGTAGTTGTATTCTTTCGATTCTCTTCCCCATCCCTCCGGAAGTCGAGGGAGGATGTGGGGGGGCAGTGAGTGGGCTGTGTGGCAGGCCTAAACCACGACACATAGCTTCATTGTAAGTTCTGTTCAAGTATCTGATTGGTGCTTTTGTATTCATCATGTTCTTACGATGAAGAGTCAAGTCCTGAGTACTCCATCATAAATATTACTATTACATAAGGAAAAAAATCTCAAGCAAAATGCTTCCCCTGAAACAATTCATTGTAATCCAAGTTATGTGTATCAAAATTGTCATTTCATTCTGCCGTAAAATTAGCAAGCTATCTCTGAGGTGCACCTTCAGGCAGAACAGAATCAGCTCATGCTTTTTTAAAAGACTCCACCTAAACCCACCATAAAATGGCAATTTTGCTAATTCAGTTTTTCAAATTACTATAGAACAATTGATTCAGTTTTAATTGCTTGGGGCTTCCATGCAGAGGGGAGCACTGGTGGCATGAGAAATGCAAGTAACAAAGGAGAAGGAATACCAAGGAGACGGCTGGAAAAGAGGCACAGAAGGTGAGGAGGGGGAGAAAGGAACCAGGATGGAAGGAAACCAGGAGATAATAAAGGAGAAAGGACACAGCAGATATTCAGAGGAGAATTAGGGAAAAAGTAAGAGGACATGGTGGTAGACATAGCTGGCAATAAATAGCCTGAGAAGGAGGACAGTTATTCTGTATGGATTTTGAGAAGCAAGGGGATATCAGGAGATCAGAGACAACTCCTGTCTTTGAAGAATTGATCTAAAAGTTACTTGCAGTAAGCCCATATCTACGTAATCCTCTTACGCACTGACCCACGCACTTCCAACTGAGCACATTTCCACCTGGAATGAGAGTGGCAGTTCTCCAGATTCAAGTAGCCAACGGCTAAAGACAAAAACATTCATACACCAAGCAAACAGGAAGCTACCACTTAGGTACTGGATGCTAGTGGAGAAAGAAAGGCCCTACAGCTTCAAACCATGCTGCAATTAACTCCTATTCAGACTGTAAGGCAGAAAACATTCATTGTAATTTCCTTTCCTAAAGCTACTACCCAGCACACCCACTATTCCTACATAGGCAATGACATTTCTTCTTTGCAACTGCACACTGTCTCTGCTGACAATATTTATGCTTAAAATTATACTGTAAGCCTGGCTGTTGCATACAATGCACAGATGCTACAAGCTAAGGTGACTGTTAGCCTATAGCTGTTTTAATTAGCTTGACAGGTAATAAAGTAGAATTTTATAATTATACTATTGCAATGCACAAATATTTCCTTTTAAATCTGTAGTTACTGAGTCATTTAGATAAACAACGGCTAGTTTCTCATCATCAGACCAGAAGCAAAGCCCCAAACTCTGCTTCCTTTATGCCTTAGGAAGGACCACATGCTGCTTAGTAAAATGCTAACAAATCTTTCCCTCCCATAGTGCTGAAATGTGTATATTCCCAGAATCTGCAGTATCCGTAAGTGCTGTTCTTTTACGTATAACAGGTGTGACCCCTCACTTCCCTAAAAAGTGTGCTTCCCATAACACCAACCTCCCCACCCCCCCTTTCCCACACACCACAAGAACAGGATTCTGGTTTCTGGTGCTGTAATCGGGCCTAAACATTATATATCACATCAGTGAACTTTTAAGCACTCATATTCACTAGGTACTTATCCACACTTAGTTTTTTTTAAAATACCACTTTGTTACAAGCACCTCAGGGGTTACATCACAGAATTGAGGCATTTAACACAAATTCTGATCACATTCTTCCTAATGAGGAGTGTTTACCAGATAGTTATGCTGTTTTGTAAACAGAAAGCAATTTCCATTCTTCTGTCTATAGTGGTGTCAGCATTTGCAAGCCATTATGAGTATGCATATAGCTGTCTACTCCAAGTCGCTCACACTTGCTATCAAACTGGTGTTTAAGGATTTGTAATGCAGAACACAAACCTGCAGCCTAAAAATAATATCCTGAGATTTGATCCTGCACTTTTTATTCAGGTTCAATTAATCAAGGTTGCCTAACCCTTCAGAAGTACTTTTCATCAGCAGACTGAAAACACTTTCCAAATGAAATGGGTATCCGTATCTCCTTTTTACTATGGGGAGCCTGAAGATGAGATTTCACCTCAGAAAGGGCTTTGAGGCTAATTTAGGAATACTGTCCAAAGGGATGAAGAGTCCATTATTCAAAGTTATCTTTCATATTAAGAAATAAGCTTTTCCTTTCAGACCACTACAAAGTGATATATCACAAAATTTATCATACCGTCTTTGAAAAACCTCACACAAAAATAGCTTTGCAAACTTCAGAAGGGCTAAACTGAACGAGAGCAGTTTGTTTCATTTACAGCAGTAATTCTGTTTTCATGGTAAAGACCACCCAGGACTAAGGAGAAACTTCTGAATTACCCCAAGCAAAAGAAGAATTAAGAAATTCAAAATTTTGATCAGAAAGCATCAGTAATCTCCCTGAACAGATAAGGCAATAATGTCTAAAACTAAGAAGGAAGACTATATTTTTTTAGATATTCCACTGTAAGCTCTGAAAAGAGTTTTCTTCTCCTTTGGAGATAACATAACATAATTCACACTTAAAAGCATGCTGGTCTTTGCCAGCAATTTTATCCATGGAGCTTGGCTATCCATGGAGCTATGTGGAAGCCAAGCTTGTAGGGCTGTTTTTGAGGTAGGGCAAAAGCAGCATAGTAAAAAACCAAACCCCAGTAGAAACACACCAAAAAAAGCAAACCACCCAACAACAACAACAAAAAAAAAAGGCACAAAAACAACACATAAGAATTTCAGGTTATATCAGTCAAAACCCACTTCTCAAACAACAACATTGATTCCTTTGGACATTCAAGCTAAGATGCTATTTGAGTTTCAGAAGTGCCACAGTTTTGTTTGGCTAATTCAACTGCGGAGTCAATTATTCGATGATTAAACATGAATTCTGAAAACCTCTTGACAGGAAAAATAAGAGTCTAACCAGAAAAATGCCTCACTATTGATAACAACATCAATATCCTTTTATAAAATGTTCATTCTTTAGGTTGTATACATTCTTTTAAACAATGGTACATTTTCTGAGGGCAAGCTGTTATGTTTTCTATAAACCTTCCAGTGTAGAACTGCACAAACGCGACATATTCACCATGAGAACTTACATGCACGCTTCTGACATATTCTTTGAAAAAAGGCAAACAAAACCCACTGTCAGTGTACTAAGAAACTGAGGAACAGACTCCTTAGTGTAAGGAACGAACAATGCAAAGATTTTGACATTTAATGCAACAATTTTATAAATCAAAATTAATATTAAAGAATTGTTACCTTCTCCAATGCATGATATACAGACTTCAGTCAAATTTCCAATGCCTGAAAGCAGAAACCCATATAGAAAATCAGTTATGCTGATATTTTCAGTCAGAAGTTCATTCTTATCCACATTATTTTGCAGAGAAAGAGGCTGTCTTTGAAGATAGCAAGCTAAAAAAAAAAGCTACCACAATGCAAAAAGCAGTAAATTGATCAGATACTCCACAGTTTTTCTATTGCTTCATTGCTTCCCCCACTCCACTTAGGCTATGGGATACACAAAACATACATTAGATGCAGAAGATGCATTTACGAAACCAGAACTGGGTGAGTACCATAATGCAGCAAGCATACTAAGAAATACAGGCGCTTTTTACACTATCAATGCATCCCAGATAAGAGAGGCACAAGAAGAGTCTGAAATTTTGGCCTAAGGATAAGCACTGGGCATAACTGTCTAACTGAAGGGGTTCAGGTTCCATTATAACTCAAGATGAAGAAGTCACAAACAGAGGACCGCTCCATGCTTCTATTCAAGTCCGTAATACAGTTGCTACTGAAGTCTCCAAGAATACAAGAGGCTTCCATACCACATTCCATTATCATTTTTGTTATGGGAGATTTTGTGCCAAGGAAATACATTGCTGGTAGTCTACAGGCATAGTATGGCTTCATTTAACAAATATGTACTACTCACGAGCAATAAACAGTTCTTAGTAAGGAGTTGGTATGACATTTCTCAGCCTGCACTTCAGAGTTACACTCATGAAGCAAAAGGAGTTACAGACTGGCTCATCTGCAAGTTTGCACAGCAATACTTCCATCCAGATTTGCTGGTAGAGCTCCCTCCCAGCTCGAGATCTGATGGGAAACAACTGGGATCCAGCATCCGCACTGAGTATGGGTAAGCTCCTTTGTAGAAGAACAAGCTTCAAGGAAGGCAGAGCCAGATGGAGTTCCACTGAAGTGAACACAACACCGGGTAAAGCGGGTAAATATTTGACATTCAGAGTACACTAATTAGGCATCAAGAAGAAATAAAAGGTTTCATACCAATCAAAATATTACACTATTTACTGTGACTGTTCAACTTACCACTTCAGTCATAGAAAGTTTAGGAAAACAACTTGCACAAGTTAAGAAACGCTCTAACACCAACACTGCTATATATCTTTTAGACACCCACGAATCCATCTCCTGCAGCTGAAAACAAAGAAAACCTCCAGTTTTTCACTTTGAAAATTCTGATCTTGTCTATACTTCCCCAAAGTATCCCTGAACTTATGTGGGCACATAGGGCAGAGCGCCAAGGCAGAAGAGAGTTTTCTTACAAAATGCCTGTCACACAACCTTTGGAACTGCATTTGTTTTGGGCTTGTTGTGTTTCTCAAATCCCTGTCATGCCTGTGTGCAGAACTGAGCTACGGTGGGGTTTCTGACACTCATGTGGGAGACTCTAGATAAAGTCTCTTTTTTTTTTAACTCTTCCCCCACAATCCCAGCAGATGCATTTACAGCTAAGCCTGTTACTGCTTTCTCCTGCTGGAGCTGCTCAAGCTGGTTACATATTCACTCAAACAGGACATCTCCCATATGCCCATTGCGTGCTTTGGATCCTGAATAATTCTGGGGTAGAAGGAACAGGCAACTGGTTAAAAACAACCGCTACAGTAGGACTTCTACTTAGCAGATCAAGCCAGCAGCATGTACCTATTCAAATCCTTCAGAAATTTCAGCTTCTAACAGAAACGCTTGTGTGGACAATTTCTTTAAACACTTTGCACTGGCAGAGGGATACTGACTTAAACCAGGGAACAGGCAAATTCAGAATGTTTACTTTCAGCATAGTATTTCATCCCACAGCCACATGCTGGAGATGGTGATTAAAGTAACTGCACGCTAGCCTCACAACCAGCAATGAACCTGGACTTCCAGGCTTGAAAACCTAATTCATTTAAATTAGGTTACCCCCAAACATCCAGCAATGCCCAAGCAGTTTTGCTAAATATCTCCCATAGCCTGGAGGGTTCGGCCATAGCTTCCCATCAAATACATTCCTTCATCCCAAGTGAAGAACAGACTGGAAAAAGGTACTGAGGGAATCAGACAGTGCTCTTCCCTACATGACACTATGGAAGACAGCACACTAAAAACTGAATTTAGCAGGTTCAGTATTTTCTGCTTCCCTTGTCAACAGAAGGCTTTGAAAAAACTTCAGAACACAGATGTGAAGTTGTCTCCAAAGGAAAAGGCAACAACACTTTTTTAATGTGTCTCCCCAGTCAGCACTCCAGTTGTTCTCAAAGCTATAACTTCCAAGAAAGCTAAAAAAGAAATTCAGGTTTGCGCAATCTTCATTTCACGTAAAGAAACAGCAGATACTTCAAGGAAAAAAAAATTACTCAAGGATAGAAAATAAAAATAGAGACACAACACTTCATTCCACAGAAATACTGTATAATTGCACAAACACACAAATCTACTTTTCAGGGGGAGGCAGCTCTTTGGAAGATGGCAACAGGGAGCACTGATGAGAGCTTGGAGCGCTGATCTCTCATCTGCTGCCAGAAGAAATCCATACATTACACTCCACATTCATATTGACACACAAATGCAGACTGAGCTGAAAGAAGCTATCCCACAGAAAGCAGAGGTGCATTTCCCACCTGGAAGCTTATTAGCATAATATGCAAATACTGACTTTTCTAACACATCTTTCCTCAGAGTACTTATGTGAGATACGATTGCAAAGCAAGGGCGATGGTATTTCTCTACGAGAGGAAACCAAGCCTGGTTGATGGCAGGAACATTACTAATGCATCAAGTCCTGAACCCCCAAATCAAAATTCTCCCTTGGTCACTTCAAACACGCAAAAACCATTTGCTGATATTTTTCCACCTTTTTACTGTCTTCAGCTTTATTCCAGGCTTAGGCTTATCAAACCAGCCTACTCCAGCACTGTTTCATATTGCCTGCCAAACCATAGACTATCCTCGTCCTATCTTCCAAATTCACCACTCTTAACTTAAACCATGAAACTATGAGACTTCAAGTCTGCTTCACTGCAGTCTCAAATTAGGCACTCCTGAAGCCCTCAAACTACAGGTTTGTTTTTATCTGAAACCCCCTATATACTAAGAGTTATCTCTGCTTCTGTTTTCTAATACAAATTTGATATTCTTCAAATCTTTCACTTTCTATAAATGCAATATGCTTAACAGCAGGCTAAAGAAATGAGAGAATTACAAGCCAGTGAGCCAATGGGCTTATTAAAACACGTTACTAGATAATCATGAAGTGCATCTGAATCTGCTCTTGCTCATTTTCATTTCCAGCAGTACTACCAGCCCTCTTGAAGAAAGGGCTCTTGAAGCCCTCCCTACAACTGCTGCCATTACTGTCTATATTCCTGATCCCTGACGGCATTTCTCAGAGCAAAGCCCATGTGTACCCACCCTTGCCCTAGACCAGGCCCTGCTACCTTCTCAAAAACAAAGCCGGAGGACACTAACCCTGTAGTATCACCCAGCTTTACTACATACATCAACAGCAGTCCAACAAAGATGGTATCAAGCTTCAGCCATATCATTTCCTTCCAGAGGCACCCGTCTTGCACAACAGGCACCCACCCTTTCAGCACCAGCTACCAGCTGCAGCTGAGATGTGGTACAGTCCTTCCTCAGTAGCATTTGAATCCTTGGCTTGCCTCCTGTTCACGAACTGAAACATTGTTATTAACACAATAGACTGATTATGGGAGCGAAACGGAAAGAACAGAGTTTTCTGAAGCTGAAATATAAATCCAGTCCACATTTGTCACAGAAGCATTTCCTGTGCATTTAAACATTGTTTAGTGAGTCAGCCAAAAGCATTTTGCAAGTGTAATCTATCTCATGGAGGAAAGACTCAAAAACCCTAATCACCATCATAACTCTCCCAGCGTTTGATGAGTTTAACTTCAAAGTAAAACAGCATCAAAACAGGGATTCCATGTGGTTTATTGTAAAAAAAAAAAAAAGTGAAAATTAAATATTCCAAAGCGTTACTCTGAGGTAGCAAAATACCTTGGCCTCATCAAGTGGGGATGAGCATTACACACTTTTGTTGGATTTTCAGGCTTTACAATGCCATGTTTGATGTCTTTTGCTTCACAAATGAAAAGAACATTGACCTGCATGACTGCATATTGATAATGAATCTTTTAGACACCAGAATTCTTTAGCAAGATTGACAAAGAAATCTCAAAGTGATTCACCAGCTGGCTCATAAATTGAACCTGTAAGCTACATAACCCTTAAAATTGCCTTCTATTACTTAAAATGTGCTTCCCTGCTCCATCAGAATAGGCTAAGAACAACTGCTTACTGACTGTACACAAAGAAGAGGCACCTGTTTGAAACCTGTTCTTTCAAAGCTGTTTTCCCATGAAGATACAGGTGACAAGTCCATATGTCAGTAGAAAGCCCAGAATAACTGCAGGAGACTGCACTCAGAGACTGATGTGTTCATCACCTTTCCACTTTAAATGCAAAGTAATGAAATGCATTAAGTTGTTTTGCATTGTCTGTGAGCGATATTCCAGTCTCTCCGAACTGCTGATTAAGAGATCCTCTGCTCGTTTGCATACAGCACATCAACACAAGCACTTTCTAAAGGTTATTTTAACCAAACATGTCAGGCTTTGATGACACAAAGGGAAAATTCACTTCAGGTACAGTCAGACTTTTTGCACGTGTTTTTTCATTACCAAGATCACATCTTTGTAGTCCTCTATAGCTCATTTTCCAAGCAATAGGAGAGCATGGGTTGTACCAGCTCCTCAACTAAGAAAACAATCATATTTTATTCACCATCACTGTAAGATGCAGGTTACAACCCTCTTAATTTTTAATGAGACATCAAGGGCCTGTGTAGTAGTTCTAATACTGTACAAGACCGGAGTTTAACTCCTCCTCCACAGGGAACAGAGTTTGCATGAACTCCCCAAACCACCGCCAGCCCATGAGCCACTCTGCTTGCTGGTGACTCTTTTCAGAGTTCACTGCAGCTTCATAAAAAGAGATGGGATCTTCCAATACTTCCGTATTTCTGCACTTTCTTTTCAAGTCTCTAGTTGGCCCAAAGCCTGCCTCAGCTGAAGGACACCGCGCAAAGCATATTGTTCAATGCCACATCCGAGTGATTCTTTGCATGAAAAAGCAAGCAGACATTAACAGGCTATACCCACCACAAAAGGGAGGGGACCATTAGTTCCCCTTCATTTCTTGTTCCTATCACTCCATAATATTAAATCTTTCCTTACTGGGATTGGAGTGCCAGAAGAAAAATTACAAGTGTTCAGAAATCTCTCTAATCACTTGTAACTGATTACAAAATATCAAACAAGAAAGGCCAGAGATAAAAAAAATAAATCAGGTAACGTCTACCCAACTTGTAATAATTAGGAATCTTGTTGGTTAATTTTGCACCTTTTACCATTCAGATTTTGAGGTGACAATTTAGTGCTCATTTGCAAGCTAAAGGTACATATTCATAAAGTCCCCTGATTGCCGTAAACAACAGCCTTAAATATTTACTGATAATAAAACATTTCAAACTTTTAGCAATCTTCCAATACTCAGCAGTGAGATTTTTATGACCTTCTGCATTGAGGAATAATCTGCAACAAGCTAAAATGGATGTACGCCCACAGTCTATCCTTGCTAGAGCTGCAGCTCCATCACCATTAAGTTGTTTTTCTCCTTTTTAATTTGTTCCTTGTCCTTGCAAACCAGAAGACATTTCAGATCGCCCACATACTCCCTCAACACCACCTTCTCCAAAAAAACCCCAAGGTCTTCTGCTTTTTAAGTTGGTTTCTTTTAAAAATTGCTAACTTACATAACCAGGTCACACAATGCAGAATTACATGAAGTCTGAAGAGGGTTTTGAAGTTAAACATGTCCATATCAGCCACTAGAGAGACACCTCCCAGTGCCCACCTGCATTCTTTTATATAAAACAGCAACAGTGTGAATAAGATATTTAACTTTACATCTACCAGCCAACACAGATCAAGGTTAGATGAACAGAAGACATTACAGTGATACCATCAAAAAAAAAATCAAAAACAATCAAGCCTGCAACACTGGACAAAAAGCTCCCATAGGCTTTGCAGGCTGTACCAGGAACACAAACAGTGGGGGGCGCTTGGTGCGGGAAGCACCCAGCCAGGGTGAGCCTGCTCATCTCAAGGGTGCCTCAACATAACAAGGAGTATTTAGGAAAATTCCTTAACCCACTGCTCTCTAAAGCATATGAAGACAGAAGTCCAGAAGATCCATTTATTTATTTTGGAGCCACTTATCTGATACACAAGTTACATACTTTTCAAAAGAAAAGTATAAAAATGGGCAAGTCCTGTACAACAAGACTAGAATATTTTGAAGCAAGAGATTTAAGTGAAGCCTACAGACATGTATCACCAACAACCAGAACACACTCTAAATATGAACTGTAAAATCAAAGGAGCTTAATGCATACTAGCAAATTACTTCCAACTAATTTTGTATACTGGCTTTCCTAAACATAAATAGAGATACTAACGCCATCAGCAAGCAGGCTACCTCTGTTTCTTTCCCTTTAACTTCCCACTCTTGCAGCAACACCCTGAGAAGGAACTAGGGAATATTTTATCAATGTATTCTCTCAGAGTCACCAGGTTATGACTAGGAAAAAAAAAAAAAGAATCTGTTGCAATGTAATTTCTCTGCATTCAAAAGCGCAGAAAGCTATAAGTCTGCATCCTAGTGATACCAAGCCCTTTTCATACCAACAGCAGAACAAGCTAAGCTACCCAGCCTTGACATCTGCCAAAACAGTGCAGGTCTCAAGTAGCAATTTATATGGGTAGCTTTTTCCCCTCCCCTCCTTCCAGTAGTTCGATTATTGTAGCAGCATCATGAATAAATGGCATTATTTTCAGGGAAAATTAGAGAAAAAGAAAAGGAAAAATAATAAGCATAGGATTTGCCAAAATACCTTTTTTATTATTATTATATGCATAAATTACTCTCCTTCCCATCATTGTATTCTACTTCTGTGATCAGTTCAGTAATTTCCCTATTCAAGATTAATCAATTTTGCCATGATGCCCTCTTTGTTATTAAGTCCTATTTAATCATGCAATTCGTTTGACTACACTAGAAGACTTATAGGATGCAGAAAAACCCCAAATATACAGAGTCTTAGTCCTTACTCCTACACCATGAGTAATCTAAAAGTATTAGTGGATTTAGCTATAAAAATTAGTGTATCAGCGCCAGGTTGTGTCGTTGCTAACCTAGTGAAGCACAGTCATGCCTTCAGGCTATGTTTTTACATGCAGATAATTTGTGTTATAACAAGCAGGCCAGGTTTCTTACCCAGCCAGTGTAACAGCATCAGCCAAGCACAACATTATCTTCCATGGGTACTAAAAGCTAGTGCAGATGGAAAGGCGGCTGAAAAGTTCTTTGATTGTTTTGGTAACAGTACAATTTTAAACAACAGTGACTATAAAGCCCAGAGTCTTAATTCTCACAGCTTCGTTCTTTACTGTTCTTAGTAACAGGTACTCTTGTCTTGATCCTTTGGCAATTGACACTAAAACTCAAGCAAGAGCTAAGGCCATATTTCAGTAGAAAGAGCACATTACCAGTGACATGCTTTTCAAAGGCTAATACTCCCAGCAGCTTCATTTTGATGGAATGACAGTCTCTTAAGCTGATACAGCCCACAAGGTAGAGGAAGGAGATCAAAGGAAAGGAGTAGAGCCGGAAGCCACAGACAGACCTGCTGAAGGATCACAAATAACTCCACAAGAGAAGGCAAAATCCTGTTCGTGAAGGTCAAAACTGGAACTTGCAACCCAAATCTCATGAACCGGGATAAAAAGACTCACCCAACCACACCATATTTTCAGCTGCATGGGCACAACACCTAGAAGGGCAAACGTGATCCTGAGTGGAGTGAAACATCACTAGGTTGCATTTTGACCTCCTTGATATTCAGGGGATCTGAGCTGGCTGCAGGAGAGTTACATTACAGTTACATTACCGTCAATAAGGACAAACCAATCAGGACCTGAAAAAAAAGGGAAAATGTGAAGGGAAAAAAAAAAGGTTGCTTGGTTGTAACGTCAAAACTGAACTTCAAAAATACTTATGCCTTAGTGGAGACAGGGAAAAAAGAAAGTACAAATTTGTAACTTCTTTCTTCCTAAGAAGCAGGAGGAAGCTTTGACCTGTTAGAAATGAGAGAAAATAACACTGCAGTATGGCTGGTGTTAACAGCAAGTGTCAACATGCACAGTTGGCCAAGACACTGAGATGCGAGCAGAGAGCTCAAAAGAAACAAAAAACCAGAAACTTTTGGGGGCTATTTTCTAAACCCGCACACTTATTTTCCATTGCATCATTATGCAGCTGAAACCTCTGAAATGATGGCACCTTTTTCCAGCTTGCACTCTGGCACATCATTACATTAATAGACATACCACAACAGTGGTGTAGAAGGCAGCATGGGGGGTTTGCACCCACCAGCAGTGACAATATCCCACGCTCCTTGATGCCACCCAGCCAGCATGGCTCCTGGCAGCATATGCTTTGGAAGCTTGTAGAGTTTGGAGCAGGATTTGATTCCCACCCCCCAGCAGCATCATTTCCTTAACTGCAGCCTCCACAGCAAAATAGACAGTTGGTTAATTACATTGTTCCACCAAACATTTATTATTAGTAAAGCAGATTTGTTGTGGCTGCCAGGCCACAACTGATGTTGTGAAAATATGTTTTGAAAGCCAAAAGGAAAGTACCAACTTTCCCATAAAATGGAAAAATCTGAAAACAAAAGATGTTCATAGCATTTAATATAAAACGTTAATATGGAAGGTATGCACAGAAAGCATGAAGTTATCTACGCATACATTTAAGCAAACATGATTCTTCATAAAAAAAAAAGAATTCTGTAAGATGGTATATATTTCGTACATCTCACAAGAAGGTATAAATATACTGTGCATATCTCTTTATGTATATCCAACATGAAACCTGCTGAGAAACTTAGCTCTATCAAGACAAACACATACTTGAAACTTTCAGAAACTAAAGTTTTAACAAAACTCAAGTTTTGTTCCGTTATGCCTGCATTGCTGTTATCTTTTGTAGAATGTATTTCACTAAAATATCAGGTCAAGTGCAGCTTAGAGGTAAAGAAACAACAAACCAGTTTTGCCACACCTACATAAGCCAGACTTCTAGCTGAAGTGTCTGTTATTACTGTAACAAAGTTGGCTCACAAGCTTCCAAAGGAAATTAAATCAAGACAGTTCAATTTTTTTTTTTCTACGGATGTCTTAAGGAGTATGGACTTTTGATAGAATACTTCTGATTTCATCAAGCACATTGATTTTTTCTGAAAAAATAAGGGGTTTATAGGGGTTTTTTCTTAAAAGAACATTCATCAAGCAAGCCTGTTTTTCTAGGTTTCTTGTTTTCTAGCCAGCTCTACTAAAACTGCACTTAAAATTCACATCAGTGTCAAGATCAATCCCATTGCTTACTTTTAATTCTACTTGAATGTACTGCTCCAACTTGGCCCATGACATTAGGGATCATGATCCAGCTGGAATCAAGTTCAGCTGATTCATTTCCTCTCCCCCCTTCTCTTGAAAGAGTTAAGTCCAATATCTCCATCTCCCAAGTCATTATTCTACCAATACACTGAATAATTCAGTAGGCAGCTGTTTGACTTGACATTTTTATACAGGTCATAAACTCACTAATACACTGAAACCTATGCCTTAACTAGTATTTCCGCGGGGTAAGGGTGCTCAGGGACTAAGCCACATATATGCGGCTTGAGATTACACACCACAGAGCTGCCCAAGTTTCACCTAGCTTTGTAAGACATCTTATGCATGTTTTGATGAGCAAAACCAACTCCCCCCTACAGAAGCCATGCAAATGTGTAAATAGCAATGCATATGCACACTGATAACATGAACTTTACCATATTATTGTTATTTAAGAGAGATGGGGAGAGAAAGTTATCTAGCAGTTTATTTACTAGACAAACTGTTCCTATTTCTTTTTGGTATTCCTTTCATATGATTACAAAAATACAGGGAAAGATACCTAATTGAAGGAAAGAATGAGTAAATGCAATGGAAAGGAGAGCCAGAAACAACACAATGCAGAAATCACCAATGCAAAAGCTCCAGTGAAAAACACCATAAAGCTATGTAGTAAATCCTCTTTACGTACTGCTGCTACAGTTCAACAAAGAAAAATACTCATGTCAAAGTACTTTTCTGTAGTTTGAGGAGTTAAATAAAATATCCTTTAAGATTTTGACCAGCTTTAAACCCCAACTGACCACTATATGCTGTGTACAGCTTTCAACCCAATCACGCAAATAAATATCAGGTACACTGATAAAGTGAACCCCAATGATTCAGCAGGAGCCCAGCTCCTAGAATGTTTCTGAATACAAATTAATCCTTTTTTACATCCATGAGAAAGACAGTAGATATTAAGAAACTGCCTTGCAGAGGTCAAAAGCATACCAAAATGTTTCACAGGAGTCTCATTAGCTGCAAGGCTTCTCCAACTAACATAACAGTAACTACTACTATCAATACACCTGGAGACCTCTCAATGCTTTGTGCTTGTTAATTCTTCTCTTCCCATCAGCCCTCTAGCACACATATCAGAACTTATGTTTCTTATATATAAACGAAGGTGGCTTGTGCGCAGGACACTAAGCAGCAAGTCAGTCATTAACTCCAGGTACATGCTCTCATCTTCATGAAACCAAAGTATTGTCTACATAATAACATCAGTTTTACCAAGGGAGGTGTGTAGGAGGTACCAGGATAAAAAAAATAAAGTTTTGAGAAATAGCTCAACAGAGGCACAAACAAACACTGAACTGAAGCAATTCACCCGATCCTGCACATAATCCTTAGAAAGATACACACTTCCTTCAAACAAAAGTCTTATTCCACCGTCTTCTGCAATTCCTAAAGCCTTTTGACAACACAAGCCTTCCCTGAGCAGAACAACAAGACTGCCTGCAGCAGGACCCCCCAACCCTCAATCAACTCACCTGGACACATTCTGGGGACCCCCTGCCCTTTTGCTTCTCTGTGCAGAGCTAATACACAGCCCACTATCTCCCCATGCAAAGCCTGACACTCACAACCAGTCGCATTCTCTGATAAGCTCTCGCAGAGCTCCATCTCCTCCCACCCACCTTCAGGTGTGCTTTTACCCTCCCAACTGGGTGCAGCTGGGCAAGAGAAGGCAGGGGCATGGGCAAACCTGCTCAGCACACAAGGACTGGCGGGCAGCCCTGCCAAATAGGTACACAGTGTGTTACCATTAACACATGCTATTTCCACAGGACCTGTGTGAAAATGCTAAATGAGGAAGAAGACTGAGTTGAATTGTGGCTTTGATGTCAGCTACCATTCACTCAGATAGAATAGGAGAGGCACCTCTCAAGAGTTTCTCCATCAGTTCTTGCCATGAGATGATTGCTCCAGCATAACATTTCTGGGCAACATGAATCTGACAATGGCGTAGGTGGGAGCTATTTTGTTAAGTGCAGAAGCAGCAATGAGAAGTGAAAAGATACTCTCCCTTGAGCAGACATAAATTCTTTACTGAATTCAGGGGTCTAACCAGCAATGCAAATTAAAAACCCTTAATTACCAAGGCACCCAGCAGCTCCAGCCCAAGAGCAGACACTGACTATCCCATAAAACAATACCATCTTCTGAGCCATTCAAAGCTGTTTTGTCAATCTGAAATATTTTCCCAAATATTCCGATTAGAGAAACACAAATGCTTATGAACTGGCCTGGAGCGGGCAGCAACAAGGGGCATCTCCCTCCTCCATCACCACCCTTCCCAGCAGACAGCTTGCAGGGTGCATAACAAAGCAGACTTTTCCCAGAGCTGTTATAAACCCAAGGTATGCTTTCTGCTATGTGTCAGGGGGGACAAAAGACCCTAAACTGGGTCTCAGAGATATCTGCTATGGTAATGCTCAGAAAACACTATATTTCTTTGGAAAGGATAAGTGTTGTAAGATGGGACAGCAAGAAACAGGCTGTGACTGTAAAGTCTGGCACTGGAGTGACTCTAAGTGGGGCAGTGGAGGATTGAAGGAGTGAAGATAGCAGCAAGAGGAATAAAATTACTATTACTAGTACTGGACATGAAAGCAACCGTTGCCCTTGATGGCATTCATAAAGTATATCCTTAATAGGTATTACTGTAATAAGGTAATATTTTTTGTTAGAGCTGCTACACGGAAAGCATTCATCCATGCCAAGAACAGAGGTCACTGTCTCACCACTTCCTTGCTGGCTGCACTGGGATTTATATTCAAGACACCAGAGCTGTCTCCTATTGCAAAGTCTTTTTAAGGAGGAGGGGCAGGTTAGTATTAGGAGACAGAGAAAATATTTTAAATCAACAAATGAATACAGGCTAAAAGCAAAATGCAATTCTGCCATACCTAAGCTTGCAGAAAGCTAACCTAGCCCATAAAAGGAGACCCAACTTTGCCTTGACAACAGCAATTTTGGCCGTAGAAAACTGTTCCGCACATTGAAAAGGGAGAAAAATCAAAAGATTTGCTCTCAACTGCAATTATTTTAGCTACATATAAATACATCACTTTCTTTACAAGGTAGAAATAACAATATGCAATTACATGCTAATTACTTACAATTAAATTGCAGTGTAAATACAGGAAAGCACAAAGATAATCAGATGGTTACTTGTACAATGTAAATTAATTGATAACAGGAGATTTACAATTACAAATTAGAGTGACTACATTTTGAATACTATGTTAGGTATTACATACACTTAATCACTGAGCTTCCCCTCCCCAACAGAATAACATTATGCAGTACAGTTGGCAGTGGGTGCCCCACTCTAGGATGACAAAGGGAGGAAGTAGGTGACAATTTTCTGAGTCAGCACACACCCCCCTTTGCTGTTATTTCTCACATAAGTATCCTACATAATTTCCATCGCTATCTATTATCTGAAGCATTGCTGCTGGCAATAGGACCACCTTATATTTCACTTGCATTTCTGATTCCCTCTCCTCTTAGCTCCATCCGGCACTCTATTTAGATTCACCTGTGTGGCCATTTACAGCTATAAACATAAACTGTCTGCAATTTTATGCCTTCAAAATCCTGGGATTTTTTTCATTATTTCACCAACAGGCAGAAGGCAAATCTACCATTTATTCATAAAATAACAGCAGTGGGTGGTTCTGCTGCTTACTGGAGTGTGGTTGTCCTTTCTCAAAGGTTGTGTTTGCCACTGTGTGAATCTGTGTTACTCCAGAGCAGCTGCCCTTTGTCCTTGGTTCCTGCTAGAAAAAGAGTATCTGCAGTAGCTGTTAGTTGATTTTCTACTGACCTCTGTTTGAGGCTGAAGGTGTTTCTCATTACTTTCTTATAATACAGTGAGGATACCAATTTAGCTACATTGACCTTGTAATGATGTTTATTTCTTTTTATATTAGTGCCTGCATTGAGCATAGGCTTTATTACTCATTCTGTGTCTGGGTTTTGCCAATTTGGGATTACTTGAAGTAGTTAGTAGGCTGGGTGCACCAGCCTGCACACGGTTGGTAATCTTGAATCAAGTTCTGCTCTTAGCCCTGTTGTAACAACTTCAAAGATTCCGAGATGCAGTTTGGTTGCTGGGACAGTTTGGCTCAAATGCACCTGACCTAAAAGTCAAAACTCCCAACAGATAATTTAACACTTAATCAATGTTGAATTAGGAAATATAGTGTAGGAAGAGAACAGTAACCTCTTTATGGTATAAGCAAGCACTCAGAACATCAAGACCAACTGCACCTGTTTAAAGTAACTTCCAGCTTAAATTTGCAAGACTTGAGATTCTTTTCCTGTGTGGTTTACAACCCTTTCTTTTTTTGTTTTATAATTAGACTTTTCAAACTTCATTCTGGAAGTAGCAAGGAACGTATTTCAAGTGGAAGGGGAAAGCACACCATGCTGTGCCACAGAAATAATGAATTCCTCCTAGAGTTGTTAAGGCACGTACTTATTAAAACTACAACTTCACATTGCAAAAAGAGGGCAGTTTGGTAGTCTAAATGGCTGAACTTTTATTATTTCCTCAATTAAGATAAAAATGGTGCCAGAAGGATTATTAGAAACTGAGATCTCAATTCTCTCTGAATGAGGTTTTTGCATGCCACAATGGTGCGTGTAAGCTTCACAGATTTGAAACATGAATAGATCCAATGGGAAACATGTAACATTGGACAACCTGAAGGAATCTCTTGCTTAAGCAGCATTGACTGCACCCATAAAGGAGGTCTTTAGGATTTTTAGGGTGTTCAGAGATTGTCAGTTTCAAATAGAACAGTAATTTTCTGATTATTTTTTCCCTCCTCATAGTCACGAAGATGCAGAATTATAGCAGGCTCATGTAACGTACCATTTTCTTATGAGAAAAGTTATTTTCGAATGATAACCATGTAACTCTTCTTTTAGTAATTTGTAAATCCAAACTAAATGCTCCAACCGCTTTGAAAATACTTTCTAGTACATGAACAACTTTCCCATGCCACAGGTCTTGCGCCTCAACCTTCCACACCAAAAGCCTGGTGTATCTTGGGGCCACAGACAAGAACTGTACTACAACCAAATGCCAAAGTCTGCAAAACGGCAGAGGGGAGGAAGAAGGGGGCTTGCATGTCTTTCTCTCCACAGATACCTGCAGCAACATACTGTCAGCAGTGAGATTGTGCATGCTCATGAGCACAAGAATGGAGAAAGATGCGAAGAAACCCATTGTGAGCAGCACGTCAGATCATGCAGGGCTTGTTTTTGCTTAATAGAGGAAGAAAAGGCTCTCAAGCACAGTGTGTTTCTGTGTCAATTCCTAGAGCGGTCAGGCAGAAGACCAAAGCACAGTGGTCCAGATTATAAGTGCTTTACTCCGGCCTGGTTCACAACTAGGTAGGAATCTGAACACCTAAGACAGAACAATTCAACAGGAAATCTCTATTAAATTTTTTGCTTACAAATAGGAAAATATCAGCTCTATGATCTGTAGGTCACACAGCTAGACAAGCCATGTAACCTGCAGGTCAAACATGCATGATTATATATGGCTTGTCAGAAGTATGGCTGAACTAATTGATAGAAAAATCGCACTGCACCCAACTGACCTTATTATTGTTCAGATTAAGATAACGTCCTTGCAGAGCAATGACAGCCAGTGCTCCAAGAGTGTTTCAAATCTAATGCGGTATTTTACCAAAATACAGCTATTTCACACTGCAGTCACCCCTAACAGAAAGGAATTTGCTACCATGACAGGCAGACTGCATAGTAATCCTCCAAGAGATGCTGTACTGATGGGATCATTAAAATGCTTGACATATAGTCTGTCTGCTATCAGATCAGCAGTGCATGGGAATATGATGTCTATAATAGGGGAACATACTAGCTCCAACCTTCGTATTCATTTGGGATATCTTTACTACGTTGGCATTGGATGGACTTATTTCATAAAGGAATATGGGCTTTATGTACAGGTCTCCAGCTGGCAAGCGTCACGAGGAAAGGAAACACAGAAAGCATACAAGTAGATTCTTAGAACAGCAAGTCCAGCTGAGAATGAGGTTATGATTTCCAGTTAGCAAATTATTAGTGAACACATGGGTAAGAATACAAAGGTTCCCTTACAAAAGGGAGAGAGAGAAACAGAGCACATTTTACTTATTCTTCAGCTCTATTATACTTTCTCTGTAGGAGGTGAAAACTGGCAATTACTCTTGAAGATGCACAGGTAGGAAGATAGAACATAAATCAAAATAAAAAGAATATGAATGCATTCTCCAGTTATTCAATGGATATTTATTCAACCAAGGTGCTTTGGAAAACCTGTTATAGTGAACCCCCCAGTACAAGTTTCTCCGATCTGCTTGACGTTACTTGGCAATCAGAAAAAAAGATGAAGAGACATGATGATATTGTGCGGAGCACAGAATCCAAATAAAGCCATTTGGAAAGAAAAGGTCTGTACTGGTAGGGCTGACATGAATAGGATTGCAATAATATGCAAGTAGTTCATAGTAAATACAGAGACAAATTTTAGGACCACTTAAAACAGATCTATTCTTGCATTCTAAGGGGATTTTAAGGAAAGAGGTGAAGACATTCATGTGGACAGTACATAATTTTAAGCACTATATTCTTGCTTTTAAAAAAGCTTCTGGGTATTTGAAGGTCAGAATTCAGATGAATTTGCTGGAATTCATATTCATCAGGAGAAACAAAGTCAGTCCTGGGAAGTCCATTAAAAAATATAATGTGCCTTTTCCTCAGGAATTACTCTGAAATTGGGTGTCATGTAACTGACTTAATGCTCTAATGGTAGGACTTGAACACTAGGGGAGGATTTACAGGAAATATCTGTTCCTGATCTGATTATAGAAGGAAACCAAAGTCTCTCAGTCTGACACTCCAAGGTGGCTTGCTGTCAGCCTAAACCTCCAAAATTAACTATTTATCACTGGACTGAAACAGAGCTCCGATCAGCCACACTGTTCAAGCTCAAACACTATCGTACCCCAAAGGAATATACACAGTAAAAAAAAGCCAGGCAGAAAAATACCAAGGCACAATAAAAAATGAGATGACCTGCCCACTGTTTCACAGCAAGAAACATAATGCCGGCCCCTCAAGCCAGACCTATGGACACCACCATTTTCCAAGGTTCAGGCTGGAAAGTGTGACAAACAAAGCTTGGTGGCAGTTGTTAACAGAACAAAACACCTTGAGGAACAATTTCTGTATAAGAAATGATTCAGGAGATTGCCAGCTATCAAGAAATCATTCAAAAAAAGTCTTTTTGGAAAGCGTCTCCTAATGGAAAATGCAGAAGCTCATCATGAGAGCCTCACTTCACAAAAAGAGCAGTACGGAGGTTTTGTCGAAGCTGGAGCTTTGCAGATGTGATTTTATCTTAAAAGCAGGTCCTTGAAAACAACTGGGAGCACACCAAGGAGGCACACAGGCACTTCAGGGATCTTGAAAAGATATCACAGTATAGCAGGAGACAAATTGTGAGAGCTGAGTTAGACACAGGGGGTGCAGGAGCTGATGCAGCATCTAACAAATCCCCCATACCTGGAACAAATCCCTGGCAGGGACTGTGCTGGATCTGTACATCTCCCAGCCTCTATACATTGCTCCAGACCACCTAGAAATCCCATGAGCTATTGCTGAGAGTAATCCAAAGGATTTATGCCCCAGTTGCTATTCTTGTTTGGATGATATTTGACGAAATAAATATAACGGTTGTATTTGATGATCTTAAAGGTTTTTTCCAACCTAGTTAATTCTATGATTCTACATTATTATTATTATATATTGTAATACTCTATTGCTATATATTATAATTATAGTCAACGAAATGTCAAGGTCAGGTTGGACAGGAAAACCAGCAAAAGTCACAAGGCAGTGGGACTTTGCATTACAAACTTCAGCAGCACACTTAGAGTAGTAGCAGAGCAGTAAAGTAGGAAGGTTGAAGTTTTAAAAGCTGGTGTTAATTTAAAAGAAAAAAAAATATAAGGAAAGAAGAAGAAAGATAAACTGAAAGCGGCTTCTGAGTATAATTGTATTGTCTAAAACTGCAGACCCTTGAGCAGCGCAGCAATGCCTGCAGGCAGGAGGCAGCTGCAGCCGCAGGCTGGGTGAGAAGAACACAGGAGAGAGGCAAGGAAGAAAATAATAGATGTTTTCAAGCATGTGTAGCTTCTCTGACAGGATATTTCTAATGCAAATGTCTGGTAGACTGGGGACAGAAGCTAGGGGTTTTTTTAGCAACAGGATAACTAAAATGAGATTATTTATGCATGAGTGGAATATTACAGTGCCAAAAAAGCTAAGAGTGAATTAATTCCCATGCCTACTGATTTAAAGGACCAGGTCACAGCCTTGCCAGATGCTTCTGCACGTCAAGAGTGGTCTGTAGGAGCCTAGCACTGCTGCTCCTTAGGTTTTGTGTCATGCAACCACTATAACAGACAGCTCAGACAGGTAAAGACCAAGGCTCTGCCCTGATTTCCCCTTGGACCCACTGACCCAGTCTGAAGGATGCAGCTGCCCATGCCCCATAGACAAGGCACCCACAACCTAAGCTTCACATTTGCAGGATACTTGAAACCACTGAAATCATCTGATCCTTCTTCAGCTGTACTGAGGAACTCTCATAATCCAGTACTCAAAGCTTATCTATCATCAGCACCAGACTCCAGAATGCTTTGTTACAGACCCTACAACCATCAAATAATATCTAACACACCATATGCACAATACTTGCACAAGGGGGGGAAGCAAAATCACAATGCATCAGCACTTAGTAGCTGCCATATCACTTTAAAAGGGGTACAAGCTGCCTCCACAGAAAGGCTTTTAAATAATCTTAATTGTTGGGCTTTTTCACCTTTATTTAAAGAGTACAAGGCACTCGATCTTAAATATAAAAGTAATGTGTCTTTGCCCAAAACAATATACAGCATGAAGGAAATTCAAGCTGACACAATTTCAAGACAGCAAGGACAAACTGATTTAGCAACTCTGACAGGCATTTACAAACAAAATGTGAATCTAGTTTCAGCCTACCATACTTAAATAATATGCAACATGTTTTGATGTCATAACATGAATATTTCATATATGAACAGCATCTTGTTTGGTAGCGAGACGTTTCCAGACACCTGCAAAAGGAGGTCCTAGGAGATCGGGAAGGCTTAATTGCTATTTCTCAATGTGAAACCTCACAATACAGTAACTTTTAGATCCTTATTGACTTCTTAACTGTTTTGCCAGATGTCAATATCTGAAAGTTTAGAAGTAAAAATCATGGCTGAACCTTTCTTTCTAATTAATGGCTGTATCGATCAGCTAGGCTTTCCTCTTGCCTCATGTCACAAGAACCACAGAATTTAAGAAGCGTCCCTCCCAAAGACGTATTTATACTTATGACTTGCCAGTAAAAAAGCAAAGACAGAAATCTCCAGCATGCTAAATAGCATCACTTTTTAAAACTCCATTAATAATGAACAGCCCAGAGAGCCAGGGCAAAGTTGAGTATTTACAGTTTCAAGAGCATTTTGTTTTGATTTGCATTGAGTTTCAAGGTTCAGCCGTTTAATAGCCAGCATGGCGATATTTTCATTTCCTTCATTTCAAATTTAGGAAAGAAAAACATCACAAGATTATATCTCAAACGAAATAATCAATCTCAAATTCCACCTGACAATTAACCAATGTATGTAGAAAATATAGCCCAGCTACTGCTTTTTTTTTTGCTGAAGTTTCGCTAAATTTTGTAATGAAACATTTGTACAACCCTTGAAGTTGCTCAGTATCTTCTAGCCTAAAAATACAAGCAATGAAAATAATGCACATAATTTGAATTACGCTGAATATTCAATAACAGTAATGACTTCAATATTAGAAGCTCTTCAGTGTGTATTCCGGGGGAAACTGCATTTGTCCTTGACCTTTGCTTACTCCTTATTTTGTCCTCACATAATTAACACATTCATAATACCATATAAATGCCGCTTATTGATACTGTCCCAAGGGCAACTAGTTATCTAGCAAGAACACGGACACATTAACATTTACTAACGCATTTAGCTGCTCTTCCACATTAAACTGAAGAAACCCATTTATCAAATTGCACAGAACGTATATTAAACAGGCAATATTTAACAAGGTAATATTTTAAATGTTTTCAGACAACAGTGGCACTCATTTAAAGGGACAGCCTATAAGAGTGGCAGCAGTCCCACGCCACTGTGGCATGACTGTTGCTTGAGCACACAGATGATTGTACCACTTTCAGATTATACATATAGGTTGTAAATAGATATAATTTACTTTCTTATTTTTATACATTTTTCTTTGTTTAGCAACAGAAAGCTGCTATGTATACTGGATAAAAACGTCAAATTAATCCTCAGCGCATCTAGTCAAGAGGGTAACATTGTCCCCAAGGCACCAACTCAACAAGGTTTGAGGTCACTCGTAAATTCGGGTATTTAATCATATTATACTGTATCTCTTCACCTACAGACTTCACTGCTTTGCAAGATACTGAGTATCTCCTGCAGTAAGGCCAAAACCAATATTCTGGCAAAGAGATTTAAGGCAAATTAATAATAATCTCACATCCTTTTTCTCTGGAATTCTCCATTATTCATCAACACAACTAAATATTCAGGGCCACTTAAGGTTATTTTAAGCATTTTGTTCACTGTACTTGACTTTTATCTGGGAATTATTTTGAATGACTTTCATAAGAAATATCTGGTAAAACACATGTCAGCACTTTGGCAGGGCTGGCAAATTCTTACAGAGCTCAAGTTAAATTTAAAATGGAAATTGGACTAATTAATTACTGGAGACGGAACAAGAGCAGGATTTCAGCATACAACAAAAATGAAACAATGCAAAAAGCAACAACTGGCGTGATTCCAGTGAGAACAAGTGCAGGCAACACTTCCCAGTGAGTGAGAACAGGAAGGAGCAGGCAGGAGCACACTCCCCAGACTGCAGCCTCCTGTGACTGATACAGAAATGACCTGGAGAAAGACACAAAGGAGTAACAGGCTCTCATGATGACACCGTGACATTTTCTCTCCTATAGGAGTGAAAATAGTAAGATGTCAAATAGAGAATGGATAGATGCTGGCAGGCCCATAGTGCTTTAATATATGAAGTCATGGGGATCAGGGCTGCGGCACCAGAGCTAAGGGCTCACTGGCCATGGTGAAGTGTCCCTGTGTCACACTCGTGGGGGACATAAAGAGCCAGGCTGCAGCAAGAGCTGCTTTGTATGGGAAAGAGGCAGAAAGCAATGCTATAAATCCATCTGCATCCCAAATGCATCAGTTAGCCCACTAGTACAGCTCTGAATAATCTATTACTGCTTTCAAACCAGAATCCTTCTCTTCAAGGAAAAGAAAGAGAAAAAAGTGATTGGTAAACAGGCAAGGAATGTATTCCATGAGGCTCCATCAAGAGGAAAAAAAAAAAAAGGCAAGTTTCTGCTACCATATTTTAATTTTGTACTTTTGCAATATAAACTAAGTAAGAAGCAGGTGAACTAAGGAGTCAATACACAAAGTTATGAAATAAGCAAAGCTGTCTGCTAGAAGAGACCTTTCTGACAGATCCCACTGGAGGATATCCTGAGCATTTCAACAGTAAAAAATAAAAAATCATAAGCAGCCCCAGGCAAATCATGGATTTTTCCCTGGTAATGCTGATTTAAAATATGCAAATGTATTCTCCAGCTAGAAGGTGTGGATAATGACTGTTAAACACGCAGAACAGTGACCATTAAAAAAAAAACAGCAGCAAATACACAAAAGAAAACAGTTTTCCAATTTGATTTTTCTATGTTCACCATGGAAACATCTTTCTAAGCATTATTATCAAGTTCAGCTGAAGAAATACAACAGGAAAAGTTTCACCCTCCTTTTTATTTGCACAGTGGAGGGCAGAGTTTTCCCTTACATGTTTTGTCAAAACAGTCTGAAATGGGAACGTTTGTCTACCCACAGAAATGAACCCACGGACTCCTCATAAATCAGAAATTACCAATTACAAATTCTCAGATTCTCTTGTGAGGGAACATGGTGAAAAAGGTTAATCTGAAGATGAAGTAGAGCAAAAATGGATCAAGTCTGTCATTTGTCCAGCCCGCTCTGCACAATATCCTCTCTTTCGGCAGGACCTGCACAGAAAATATATTTGGAAGTGTCCAGGGTCTCTGCCAAGTTACTGACAGTTGATGGATGGATCAAATCCAATATCTGGAATACAAAATGGTAAGGTTCAGAAATGAAGGGGATGAGTGACAGTGGCTGAGGAGATGAACGGATGGGGGAACCTTCACAGCAGAAGGCTGAATCTCCTTTTTCTTCATGAAGAATATAATGAATGTGTTGACAACAGCAGGAATTTATTTTCAGCTACAAATATTGGTCTTAAAAAAAACTTCTCAGTGCTTTCATATTTGTGTTAGCAGTACTGCTACCACGTGGAAGGTATTTAAGAATTTATGAAACTCAACTGTGACCAATGATAATGTGTGCCTGTGCCACTGTGCCACCACAGCTGAGGGCTGGAAATGCTCTCCCTTATCAACAGTCCAGGCCACTCACCCTACCAACACACCATCACATTACTCCCTTCCCAAAGCCATGAAGTCACCTCAAAGGCTGTTTTACAATATTCAAACATGTTCAGATTCAGAAAAAAGTACAAAAAGGAGTTTAGACACATAATATGACTCAAAGAGTAAAATGATTATAAAAAAGACAGAAAAAAACCCAGCATTTTGGATCAAAGTGTATTTTCTGCTATGAATTTGTCCAATGTAGCTTTCAGAATTTTTAATAGTTTGGTATGTTGTATCATTAGTAAAAATAAACAGTTATAAATTAATTCTCAGGAGTTCTTATTACATTCACATTTTCCACTGGAGAAAGAAATTGCTCAAAGTGAAGTTTCCAAAACGCAATGCTTCTCTGGACACATCCTTTTTTCTGTTGCAGTTTCCTCCCCCTGAAGCCCAGTGTAGCTCTACTATTTCTGCCATAGTTCTGTTTTCTGCTAATATACGTAGCCATTTGCAAATGTGGAATATGAGGAGCCATCCAAAACGGACAGACATTTCCTGCTTGCTTTTCAACTAACTAATTCTACTTTATTCCATTTCCTGCTGCACAAATGACATCCTTCCTATAAACTAGTCTACAAGACCACAGTATTATTTAGCAATCAAAACATGGATGCTCATTATCTACTTCTCTTTCATTATTTACTTTTTTGGCCTCCACTCGCCTTTTCTTCTAAACCTACACAATACCTGCATCAGTAACTTCCCATTTGTTTGCACTGTCTCACACACACTGGGAGGTAGTAGAGAAAATGCATCTATTCTAGTTGTATTATTAATTTATAAATATTTACCAAAATCACACATACACTCTTCAAAATCAAAATACCTTTGGGACAGTCAGCTAACTTTAGTTCATAAATACTGATGGCAAGTTTTCTCCCCTCCTCCTTTCAGATTATATGTTCAATTTAAGAGATTTATTTTTTTTTCTATGAAAGAATAAAAAAAAAAGGGGGGGCAAAACCCCCTGTTTGGTTAGAGAGAAGGAAATAAGGATGAGGCTGAAGAAGTTATTTTTTCTGGTCCCAAGTTAATCCTGTGGGAAATCAGTGCAATTCAAAGGGCTTTTTTTTTCCCTCAACTAAACATCTAAGTCAGCTCATGTTTATCTGAAACCCAGTTTACTTTGGGAAGGCTAAAGAAATAAAGCAGTCCATCAATTATTTAAAGTGTTTGGCCCTGATTCTGCAAAGGCTTGGGTACACACTCCATTTCATCAGTCTTAAAGCTGGAGTCTTCCACAGCCAGAGGCTCGGTCTGTGAAGTGGCTGGAAAAGAAAAGGTGTGAATTGGCTTTTTCAGTGAAAAGAGCTGTTCGGGTTGTGGATGAAGGGTGCTCTGAGCACTCAGGACAAATCCAGAGCCAGTTGCTCAGGGCATGGTCCCTGCCACCCTGGTGGCCCTCTGGGCTCAGACCTCCATCAGCAACTATCACACCAATGGGTCACAGCTGGACGGCAGTGCGCAGATGTGGGATAATGAGTGCTGAGGGAAGGAAGACAGTCTCCCCCAGCTTCATGGCCATAAACCAGACTTGAGGGCGGCTCAGCCTCAGCCCCTGCTCACATTCAGCCTGCATCATCCAGGGTCCCTGGCTCATTTTCAGCAAAGATGCTGAAATGCAGATGTAGAAATTCAGAAGACAGAGGTATATGGCTAATATATATGCAAAAATATACTACATTATGTAAAAACAGAAGTATAGATAATACACATAATCTTCATCCTTACACAAAGTGGATTCCAGTGAAGGAATGCATTCTTCTGTGGCATGGAATTTAATTAGTTACTAAATTTAGATACTGTCAGTATAGTTAGAGAGGATTCACTGCAGCTGGATTTAAACATTGCATGATATTTTACGTTTTGCACAATACTAATGGATGACATTACATTAGTATAGATATTGTGAAGTATTTCTATGTGAATGCTTTGGTCTATCCAGTGCTTTAGACAGCTAAATCATACTTGATTACATTTTCAACAATATACTTTAAGTCCCAGGCATTGGTAGTTTTAAAGAAAGTATTCAGAGACCCTGAATGCCATGCAGTTGGGAAGGACTGATCCAAAGCAAAAACACAGGTGCAAAAATAATTAAATCTGCTTTAAGCATAAAACAGAGTTATGATGCAATCTATGGGGGATAACAAGTCAGTGTTGAAGTCTCTCCTCTGCCATAAACTCATTATTTTTAACAGCTCACTACCTTAAAATTCAAAGAATTTGGGTAAAGCTTACTAGAAACTGAAGTGCCTAAATATCTCTGTATCCCTCACCATTATAGCACGTGCATCTCAGTTCTTCATCTCCAATAAAATAGCACAGGAGAATTCCACAAGGCTAATGAAAGACCTGAAATTTTAAGTCCATTCAGAGACTACAGTAATAAAGGTCAAATAAGTTCTCAAGTTTGATTCAAACTGCTTCTCCTTCAAACTGCAGAACTTCACAAGGTATTTTCTCCTGCAGACATTGGGCTTAGCTATAGTCTGGCCTAAATTTCAGAGTCTTACTCAAAAGTCATTGAGACAGACAGTATGGGCCATTTCAGACTGATGCAATTTGTGACGGATTTTATAAATCCTTGAAGAGGATTCCACCACTTTTTTCTTCATATATATATATACACATATATATATACACACATTTTTATTGAACAGACTTCACCAGTCCAAACTACTTTGCAGTATCTGTGCCATAGTAATGCATGAGGCTGACATCCCAGGTCTGCCACAGCTGGATGCTAGACGATCCACAACTACAAATGCCATTTTAAAATGTGACCCTGAAGAGTACTTTTGACAGATGGGTTTTCCCAGGTATAGAACTGTGCTATCTCTGTAATCTCTGAACTCAATTTAAGTTTCATATATAAGATTATTTTCATTTCAACCCCTTTGGTCACTTGTGACAACAATATTTCCCTTCTCCTACACAAATCTAATTTGGTCTTGCACTGCAACTCTGCTTAGAAAGCTGTTTAGTGGCAATGTTTCAGAAATACGAATCAAATTTTCTTGAGTGAAATAAAATTAGCTATCCAGGAAAGGATAATCCACTTTTCTAGGGGCACAGATTCCATATTTTAGGTAATGGTTCTAAAATACAATAATAATCATAATAATAAAATGGTTCTGAGATGCAGTGCATGCTGATAGCAAGAAGGCTATCAGAGGTAACCCTGCTGTCCCTGACACACTGGGAATGACTGGAAGCATTGGCTGGTCCACAAAATAGTACCCCTTACACCACACATATCACAATTTCCTGATATGTTAAAATAAAAGGAAAGACAGCAGCATAACAGCTGAGGATTTGGTCCCAGGGCTGGTTTAGATCTGGTGACCACTCCAGTGCCAGGTCAAATGTTTTTAAAATAGGATTTGCAGGATCTTCCTCCTGGACCAAAACAGAAACAGCTGTGCTAGAGGTCGTCTTCAGGCAGAAGGGGTGAACTCATCCCTTGGCAGCCAGGACAGGGTCCCTGGGGATAGAAGAACAGGATGGTCCAATAACCACTGCCAATCCCTCCTCTGCTGAATCAAGAGAGCCTCTTTCGCAGCAGACCAACCAGAGGCAGGTTTTTTGTCAAGTCTTCCTTAGATTGTGCTGGCAGAGAAGAATCCATACCTCGGTTTTCTATGGAACATCGTTCTTCCTGCTATCTGCATGAGTGACATTGCTTAAGCCATCACATGAATGGAGCCACCAAAGCACTAAATGACAGAAGAGTCTGAATAGAGGAAAAAGGAAGAATCAAAAGGAAGGATATCTTCCCAGCCTTTTGCAGTTTTCTTGCCATGCCCCCTACTCTTCACCCTTTTTCCACCTCCCATGCCTTTCCTCTGCCAAAGCAAAGAGGCAACAAAGCCTGTAGCTGTCCCAGTTTCTTTAAGGACCTTTCATCTCCTTCACTCCTGCTCAGCACAGATGAGTCAGGAGGAAGCAGAGGCTGGGAGGCACAGCTGTGCAGGCAACTGTATACAGCAAAGCAAATCTAAAGTAATTAAATAAACGGCAATACAAACATTGCACTTCTGTCCATTTATACTAGCTACTGCAGAGTGGGCTCCTCCATATAATGTTTACACAGGAGCTGTGATGTATCACTTAATCTACTGTAAGGACTTTATCCATACCACCTGAGGTTGCTCCTCTGCAAGCTCCCACTTACACAAGATTGAACAAAACAGAAGAAGGTATTACTGAGCTATTACTGGCATCTTTTGCCACATGCTGTCAAGTTTCTAACTTCAGTGGTCCAGAAGATTGAAGTAGAAAAGCAGATGAAACAGTACAATCATGCAGTACAGTTGGACTTTATACTTACATTGTCTGACCTTGACACTTGCTCTTCAAAGGAAATAATCAAGACTGAAACCAAACCAAAGTCAACCCAGACCCTATACCAGTCGCCAGCAAACCAACCCACCTCAAAACAAAAGTAACAGAGGAGCAGTGACCAAACCCACTTGACCCATGTTATTAGCAAAGCTCTGTAATGGCATAACCCCAACATACACAGAACATACCAGGCCATAACAATTTCAGTAGCTTAGTTTCAAGCACGCATCATGCACTTTGCTTTTTAAAAGACCATATTAGTCATGATGTTTTGTTTTCTGAAGATGGGCTTCTCCAGCTCGTATATAAACCTGCGGTGAGAGTTGGTTACCTGGTTTCTGGTGCTTCCCCCCCACACTTCAAGGAATAAATGTAGGTGTACTGAACTGCTTAGTGCTCTGCAAAGGTGCTCTGGACAGCTGACCAATCTGCCAAAACAACACAGTCTTTCTGAGCTTCAAAACTGCAAGTTCAGTTCTCACTGAAACTGCCTGATATGGCCAAAACTGCCTGATATGGCCAAAACCATGCAATGGCAGTATTTAGCAGCTACCTGACTCTGCACATTTTCTGAAGCCCTTTTGGTGCAACCCAGCTGCAGTTTCAAACCACTTTGCACCACCATCCATGTCCCTCTCTCTATCCCTCTTGTCTATTTGCTTTCTCAGGCATTGCTGCATGTTTAACTTCTAAGCCCTTGAGGGTGATCAAGCCAATTACCAAATGTACAGTCAGCTCTCCACGATGAAGTGCTCAACAACTCCAGTTCACATCCAAGTTTCAGGAGCTGCTGATGGTTGCAAACAGGCTGAGTCTACCCTGCCTAAAAAACACACCAACAAAACTGTCAGGTCAGAGCATCATCTTTCCTCATTCCATATGTCTGAGCTATGCCCTCTCTGGCTTTCAGCACACCCAGTAACTTGAGAACTAAAAGAGGATGGAAACCATTTCAGGAGCAGGGTTCATCTACCTGTAAGGGTGGCAGAACAAGAGAAAAGGGTAAAAAAATCAGGGCCAGGAAGATGAGGGGCTGTAGTCCTCCTATGGCCAGTAGTCTAAAACATAAGTATAGCTGAGGATGCCAAAGAGATTTCTGGTTTAAAACAGCCTGCACGGGATTCAGAGCAGTCTACGGACAAAGCCCTCTGTCAGCCCAGACCAGACTGCAAGAACTTGTCATTTGACAGTGATCAAATATCTCCTTGCAATGCACATACCTTCCCAGGGGCAAAAATTATCAGTAGTGGTATGTGGCCTGTAAGTGTTATTGGACACACTGCTCATAGCTTTACGTTTTTTCTGCAGTATAACATGATAAGAGTATATAAAACCTCCTCAATAAAATCAATTTTTTCCAATAGACGCCCACTAAAAAAATTTTTTCTGTTAAAACAATTGCACCATCCTCCCCTAACAGCTGACAAGCTGGGCTTTTTTCCCTCCCTTCAAGTCATCCATAGTGAAGTACCTTCAGGAGTGAAAAATGCCAGTCACAGCCAGTTGGCAGGAGGGCAATGCTTTAATATCTGCTCCAAGGATGAAAGACATGGCAGCTCCTAACCCGCACACCAGCTGCAGAAAGCCGTCAGCCGGTGAGACCACACCGTGCCCAGCTCCCATTTAGCTGAGCAAGCGAAGATGGGAACCCATTAATTTGCTATGTGAGTTATGGTTCCCTGCAGCACCTTTTGTTCACTGTCAAGGTTCTGCAACAATGACAAATGCAGCTACATTCAGCCTAAAACTCCAGAATTTGATATACTAAATCATTCTAGATATTAAATGTCTCAGCAATAAGCCTAGCAAATGAATTCCTCTGGAGCCTACACTTTTTGCTGTACACGAGGCAGGAGGGACTCCCCATATACTCCCCCATTGTTTCACGGAAAATTATGCAGTTTGGTAGCATTGGCGCTCCCAGGAAAGAAACTAGAATCCCAGGAAAATTCACACAACTTCCAGTGGCTACGAAGAGAAGCTGCAAATCTGCCTGAATAACTGAGGCAGCAGAAGGCAGTTTGGGGCGTTAGGAGCTCCCCAGTTATTCCTGTTTTAATAGTAGCAGTTGTACACACTTATAAAGTTTCCACTTACCTTCGTAAATAAACAGAAAAGACTGCTGCAATAGACAAAGAGGGGAACACCATCAGAATGCAGCACAGACACAGGCAGGTTTTCAGTCTTACTCTTATCAACCTCACAGTTAATCATTTTTTGTTTAGAATGATCTCCTTCCTCCAGCCACAGCACACTGCAGTCACAAGAACTGAATAAATCTCATCTCAACTAATTTGTAAAGAATAGATGACTTTTCAAAGGAATCCTAAACCAAAACAGATTAAGGCATGAAGAGGGTGGAACAATTGCTACTTCATTTTTAATTTCTCAAAATCACCATCAAATATATCACAGTGGTTAACTCCGGAAAGATTTGCAAGCTTCATAAACAATAGAGGTATTACCCATTATCACACAAGTACAAATTAGTTTGACCTTTCCAGCTTTCTCATACTATGCTTCCTTTTTTCCACTTGACTAGAGAAAGTATTGAGTCAATCCATGTTCTGTGCTCTTCATTCTCAGATGTATTTGACTAGTGCTTTTTTCCTCTACATCTGCAATTAGAAGAAACTCGTCAAACACTGAATTCACCCCAGTAATTCTTTGACTCAAGCCAGTGCATAACTAGTGCTTCCTAGGAAAGACCCAGCCTTATGCTCAGCATTGCTCCCTATCTGCTTTTCCCATCTCTGCCTCCCCAGTAAAACGTGTGATATGCTCATTTAATATTTCTTGTAGGAAGTGTTGACAAACAATGTGAAAATAAGGGCAGCAGAATTCAGAGAGGGAAGCATGCCTTCCATCTAGCCTGCCCAACCTTCCTGCCCACAGAGCTTTCCCTGCTCAACAACAGACGCCTTCCCAATGCCTGAAAATGGAGCTGGCAAAGCAGCCAGCAGATCTCTCCTGCCATGTGGATTTCTGGACTAACACTCAGCTATCCTTAGCAGATATATGTACATCCTCAGAAAGCCTTCGCACAAAGCATGAAGTAGGAGAAGCGCACACAAACTGTCCCATGTGCCATGCACCGTTCAGGTCACCTTCCATGCACAAACTGCACTGTCGGTGGACACTGATTTCTGCAAAGTCTAAAATCATTCTTCATGAATAATTGGTGCTTTCTATAAGCAAGTCTGACGGTGCTGGATCAAACAGAGGAATCTCTTGTTTTCTTGATAATCTTGTGCTGGAACCAAAGGACCTGGGGAGGAGCAAAGAGAGGGTAATGCTGAGCAAGCCACAAAAATCCTTACCTGTCAGCCAAAACGTAAGAGGACCTGCTGCATCAGGCTGTTTCAGTAAAGATGTATAACAGCAAGTGTAACAGCAGTAGGGGAAACCGAAGGGTAAACTGGGAAGCAGAACAGCTTTGTGGGTCAACAGAGAATCACAGCACCAGTGAAAGAAATGTGTCAAGGAGAAAAATGATGCATTTGTGCACTGGTTCCTCAGAATTGGGAATCCTGAGACAATTACACCGTAGAAATTGTGATTAGGGTTATATGTATAAAATTCAATATACATTTAAAACCCTGCAAGCCAGCATTGGCTCTTTCCCCAGCCCACGTGGAAGGGTGCACTCCCGTAATTCCAGGGCTGGCTAAAGGTGCTCCTTTGCTGCGTGCCGCTCTGGGTCGGAAGGGATGCGCTGTGCGATGGCCCACTGGCTGCCCGAGCACAAGCCAGCAGCTGACGTTGCTCTAGCAGCAGCCGGAGCAGCGCGGCTGATGCGTGTTGAGTGCTGCCACCCTGTGGGATTGTGTCACTCGTCTCTGTGCATTGTCACACTGCCTCGTACCCCCGACACTAAACTACACACCTGAACTTGGGAAATCATGAGGGGCTCCAGAGCCCACACAAGCAGTTTCCAGAGAAGCGCAACACACTGAAACATGTTTGAACATTAAATAGGGAGTTGGCAATGTTTACGAATATGATTTGGAACAAAAAGGTTACTGAATTCTGGCCAGAGTAAGAACAAATACTATAATTCAAAATAATTAGCATCTCATAGGTAACAGTCTGATGTATTTACACAATTTATATTTACTCCCATGTATCAAGGCCTGGATTGAAATCCTGTCTTGTACATTGCTAGGAGCTGATTCTGTTTGAAATTACTCTTCTGCTGTACTTCATATTTCATTCATTTCTACTTCCAGCTATACACGCACAACAGAGGGCATTATACATCTCTCTAATTGAACAATACAGACCAATTAAATATGAAAAGTCATTCTTGGACTAAAACCCTCTTAGGCAAATGTTCTGCTCTTACGCTAATGTAGCTCTTTTCAAAAAGCCCAAAGTTGAGTGCTGTTCAGAGGCTTTTTTTTTTCTTTCCAAAAGACTGAGAGACAAAGACCAAGAATATTCATCCATTCATTCATGATAAGAGGGCACAGAGCTTTTGCCTCCATTTCACAAGCACAGGGTAGTAGTGATAAAAAGTTTTACTTGATGAAAGCTGTTCAGTGCTCTATGCAGGAGATGAAGAACCCTCCTCTGCTCAGTGCTGAGCATGCATTTCAAACACCTCTTGTGGGTCACACCATTAACACAAGCCACAGTATTATCAAATAATATCATGGAAAAAGAAATATGAAATGAGTGTATGCACCACTGCTAGCCCACCAACTACAGGTTCCTCACATATATGCTATATAAAACATTGGAGTCCCACTGAGCATTGAAGTGGAGAAGATGAAGTACATCAGCCCAGTAATTAGTTCACATTTGGGAGTGTCAGAAACCAAGGTGGTCATGGTAGGCTAAGGTCCCCTGAAAGCAGCTCAGCACTGTGGGAGTCAGTATGAACGTTTGTTTTGCCATGATTTACCAATGCAAGTCCTTTGCTAATACACAACCTGTTCTATAAAAGATTATTGACTTAAAACTGGTACAAATCAACAGCTAAGTTAACAGAAGAATCTGGGTCATATATGAGCCTAGCTCTATCAGTCCCAGGAAGGGAAATCTGTCTGACAGCAACCTGGACAACTTGTGGGCTTTCTCCAACCCCTAGGTCACCTGTTAGTCCACAGGTAGCAAGTGGTCTGTGACCTCCTAAAGGCACAGAAGAAAAGACCATGCATGGCTCAGTCACAAGACAGGCATGGAGGAAAGTGGGACTAAATCCAGTGGAGGGCTTTGAGCAGAATTAATTTTTTCTACTGAGCACTCATTAACAGGGCCCAGAAGGGGGAGATCGCCTAGACCATGGCTATGGATCAAACTGGAGAAAAGTGTCTGCTCAAGGATTTATAGCTATAGCTAGAAAGATGTAAAAATGGAAGACCAGAACCATTAACATAGAGGCAGGGAGCAAGGAAATGTGTACGCTTAATATCCTCAGCAATCCTGGGGCCTATCACAAATGGCTAGCTGGGTTTTCACACTCCTATTACTGGAAGCATAGAGATGGAAATGCATTTAATTGTTTGAGTATGACTTGTTTGTAAGTCTTCCCAAATAAAGCTGTTATCTGCATAAAAAGCGTTTTATAAACCATGCATTCACAGCTCTGTTAAAAAAACACTGGGAGGTTATTGCAATTCAGTAGTATTCAGATTAAATTACCATTTGTAATACAGGTTTTCCATTACAAATACCAAGTACACTGTTTATTCCCTTTCTTAGTCTTCTAATTGACAAAAATGACCTGCTAAACCTTATGTAGATTGCATTTAAATGCCACATCTCTTCATTGGCTAAACATTTATATAAATAAATTATAAACACAGATTTTCACTGAGGCTGCCTAAAATCTTACACTGATAGGACTTACAGAAAAGCAAATCAATCCGGAGTTAGGAGCTCAGGTCTAACTTGTCACCTGAACAGTTACCAAGTGCCAACAGCTGTTGTAAACTCTCTCAGGTCTTTCAGCTCTGGCCACATTCCCTTGGCCACTGCAGTCTCTCATGCTCCCCCCCACTTTAGAAAGATGTTAACTCAGGAAATCCCAGGAGAGTGGTGACCAGGTCAGAAATTATCCTGCAGAAGGACTGTGGGAGGTGCAGGAACACTGAAAGAGGAGTCCTCTGGACCATGCTACTTTTAAACAAGGGCTGCAAAGGAAGACAAACCACCACAGCAGGGAGTGCTGTCACATTGTGCTCCTGTTAAACAACGTCTGGAGAAAGCCAAGCTGAACAGTTGGTCATTTAACCACATCTTGCTCTGCAAACAAGAATGGGGAAAGCCCATGTGAGATGGTTAATAATGATTGTGTCCACAGAGTCTCACTTAAATTCAGGTTCAAAACCTCTGGAAAAACAAAGAGAAGAGGTGCTGAAGTACCATTGGGATGCTTTTAATCTTCAGTATAATGCATCTTAGGAGAGCTTGGTACTGCATATATCAAAACTTTAATTCACTAATGAAGAGATTTGGCCATATCTGAGACAGCAAACCTTCAAATAATAGAGCATCAACAGCTGACCAGCTGGAAGATACAGAAGAATTAATAGAAGAAACAAATGTAGTAGAAACTAATTTTTGAAACCCAGAGCTGTTTAACAAAATTTAAGGGAAAAAAAGAAACCTGTAAAGGTGATTTTAAAAATGTAATGGCTGTAGATTACTTTCTTGAGTCCCCAAAACAATTTCTTTTAAGTGGAATAATAATGCAGTGAGTGTCATCACTAACCTTACCTGCTGATACTTGTATGCTGTAATTGCACCCCTGAGCAAAAATCCCAATTTACATTGCAGAGTCAAAACTTGCTCCTTAGGCTCTAGGTTCCTAAATTTGAATGGTGCCTATGACAAAGTCACTAGATAACTGTCTTCAAAACAGTTGAAAAGTTTCAAAACTTTGACCCTGCTGGTCCTGAGGCTTCAACTTTAATTGCTGGGTTAAATCACTGGAAAAACAAACAGACAAACAACACCCACAAACCAACCAACAAATCTTTCTTCTTCTTGGTGTCCTGCTGAAAGAGATTGTAATTCTGCAGATTAAGATAAAAAGTGACTGCTTGTATCCAGGGAAAAGCAAAGGATGAAGTTATTTCCCAAGTACAACACATATAGTACTGGAAACCCCCGCTTAGTGTAGAAAATACTGTTGCTTCAGCTCATGCGAACCTCACTTATGCCAAGATGGCAGGCAGATTTGACACAGGAGTTTTTGTTTTAATATCACCAATTCTGGTGGATGATGCTAAGGAACAGGGAATAGTTGTGTACTCGCATGAAACAGTAAATCAGTTGGATGTCATCATTATATATTTGCTTTGCTAATGATAAAAAGAATCACTACTGTCACGACATTCATATTTATATTTGAGTAACCACTGTAGCAGATAACAGTAAAGATGCATGCAAGTTTAAATCCTGGCAGCAAGCCTAGATTAGAGGTTCAGAGCTGACATTTGTGGATTTGGTGTGATTCACGTTACTTTTCCGTGTTTGTGATTACCTTCCTGTCAGGAGCTGCACATCACTCACAAAGCAGCAGGCTTCCAGTTTCTGCATGTGAAGGAAAATTCCCAACTGTTGCATCGGAACCCTCTTCGACTGGAGCCCCATCTTCTGCATAACAATGGAGCTGAACAAGGCACCAGCAAAAGGAGCAAGTAAACAGCTTTTACAGGGACATTATCAGGTCATTTTAAGCCACAGGTGGGAGGTGTGGGAAGAAACCCCAGACTTGATCTAATCTAACATGGCTAAAAATAGACTTGTGATGATTTATGAACTTTAAAACGCAGCAGAGTTGGTTTTTTTTTTTTTAAGTAACAGCATCTTTCCCGGCACCACCTGCAGCCCAAGAGCTGCCTGCTCAGTCTGATGGAGCCCCTTACAGGATCCCTGATGCATACCAACCATGGGCAGCTGGTACCTCCACCATCCTTCACCAGATGCAATTCAGAAAGGCTATGAGAGAACATTAAAAGGCAATGATTGAGCTACCTTGTGGTTAATACCCTTTCTTCAGCCTGCCTTGTCTTTACCTCTATTGTGGGTGGTTTTTTAATCAAGTTAACTATACAGAACTGTCAGAGAAAAGCCAACTCTCTAAACCAAGGGAAATAAGTCACCAACAATGTCTACAAAATTATCCTCAAGTTTTGCACCTGGGGTAGAAGTTGCACAGATGCTTTACACCCCTTTTCTTAGCAGCACCTGGTGGGGTAACACAGGAACATATTTTAAATGAAAGAAATGTTAAACACAGTACATATAAAGGCCTGAATATCAACAAGAAACACTTTCAAGCATGAGGAGGTGTAAATTTGGGAACCAAGGTAGGTTCTCTCACCAGCTGCTTGCTGTCTTGCCATGCTGTTGTGTTTCCCTCTGAAATAAACACTCCTCAGCAGGTTAAAACTCAGCACCCAGGAAGTAAGTGATGAAGGGATAATGCTGGAAATACAATGGAGGCCACCCCAGGGAAGAATGGCCGTGGTCTCAAAGGCCACCCATCCAAGAGGGCTTGTGACACACCAAAGGCAACCTTGTGGCCCAGAGAAGGAGCCCCGCTGCCAGTCACACCCTTTCATCACCCAGAGGGCACATTTGCCCCTCATCAGACATCCACAGTGACCACTGGAGAGGGGATAAAGAGCTCCAGACACCATTGTTAAGGCATGTAAAGTTAGGGTTTGAAGGCATTATTAAAGAATCATGTTTACTGTTTACATGCTATAGGAAAAGAGAGCCTTCTGGCAAAGGTAACCTTTTTTTCTCCTGTCATCAGATTCAAAACATGTATTTTGTCATCCTATAGAACAGCACAAGCTTAGAATTCCAGGAACACTTCATGGGCTACAAGAGAGCTCGACTCCACTGCAGAAATAAGGACGTGAAAATTTCCAAGTCGCCAGACTTTTGCCAGGATCGTTCAACTTCAGCTACCTGCGGGTGCACCCCGTCCTACACCAGTCCTCATCATCCAAGCGCTGCCTCCGGGCAAGCTAAAGCTGGAGCACATGTGGCAGGAGACACCCCTGAGCCTCCGGGTAGATAGACACAGATACATATAAGTAAAAGGTTCTGGTGTGTCTTCCTGCAAAGGGTTAGTTTTCTGGATAGGATGGAATTAAATACCTCCTGAAACCAAGTAAAATCTTACCAGGTGTATTCCGCTCTGCTCAGAGTTCAGCAGAGGAGGGAGAGGTTGCTGCACACCAGCAGAAGCCATTGTCTAAAGCAGGCTGCTTTGGGAAAATTATCAGCGTGCACACCTCTAAAGGAGGCTGTACAGCAAATAAAAGAGGGATTAACAGTGTAAACTAAGTCCTTTTGGTATTAGATTAAAGAGGGGAGGTGAGTCTGAGGGATTATACAAGAGCCATTAAAGCAGTTTTCAGGGACTTAGAAACGCAGGGTAAAAATGCAAGCTCCCAGGTCCAGAAAAGGAGAAAAAACAGTGTCCTGGCCAAGAAAGCAGCAGAAAAGGCTTCTGGAGAGTCCCAAGCGCAGGGCCCCAACACCCCGCTTCCCACGCCGGGCACTGGCCATCGTGCCCCACGACAGCAGCGTGCGGAGCTGGAAGCACCTGGGAGGGAGCACGAGAAACGAGGGAAGAGGCTCAGCAAGCTGGGGTGCTGCTGGTACCTGCCACGAGCCGTGGCATCCCCACAGCGGCTGTGCTGGGAGGGAGTGCGGTAGAGACCCTGTGTCAGAAAGAGTCTTAGGAATAGCGTGACCATTCGCCTAGGAGGCTTACACCAGTCCCGGCTCTCCTCTGAATGATTTATCGGCTAGAATGCAGGTCCTGAACTGAGCCACGTAAACAGGAGGATGTGCAAGCGCAAATGCAAAAACTGACTTCTATCTACAGCCAAATGTTCCCGTTCTTCCCTGTACCTCAGGATGCTAATCAACATGCTGGTTCCTAATCCTCTGCCCACATTAATACAGCAAAGGAAAATGAATACGTTGCTGCAAGACATCAGACTGTTTTATCGAGCCCTCCTTGCAAGAAAACCCCCGCTTCTGCTTAGTCTAAACCGCGATGGATAATTAGTATGTACGATACAAACTATTTCCACTTGTTATGCAAGCTGCATCGTTTAATTTATAGTTTAGAGAGCGAGTCACTCTTGTCTGGGATAAATAAAACAACATGCTGCATTATGTTGTTCACAACACGGAAGCAACATTAGCCTGAGGAAAGCAAAAGAAGCTAAAACTCGAGCGAGCAACGCCGGCTGGATCAAGCAAAAAGTTATGCATGCATTTCTGCCAGCTTGCGAGGGAGCATCCCTCTGCCAGAGACCTGCAACACACACCACACACAGCCCTATTCCCGCGCTCTTCTCCGCGGTTCCTCTCCCCGTGCCCGGGACGCAGCGCCGAAGCCCCGCTCACGGTTAGCGCTGCCGGACCCGTACCCGCTCCGCCGCTCCGCGCCGGACGAGGGGGAGCCCGGCCCAGCACCTCGCTGCGGAGCCACGGGGCCGCGTCGCGCTCCGTGGGAGCCCAGCAACAGCGGGAGCCGCGCCCCGTACTCCGCACCCCCTCCACCCCGCATCTCCCTTTCTGGGGAGCCGCCCGCTCCGCGGCACCCCGCGCTCCGCACCCAGCAGCCGAGCCGCGCTTCACGGCGCCCGCTGCGCGCCGCCCCGCGCCGCCCAGCTCCGTTCCCTTTGCCCTGCGCCGCCGCCGCTCTCCTGATTTATTCCTATTTGGTTTTTCTGCTTTTCCTATTCAAATCCGTCTCCCTTCTCCCTGTGCAAAGCCGCGCCGCGCTTACCTGGGCACGGCGGGGGGACGCGGGGCTCCGCGGGCGCTGCCTGCCCGCCGTGCGCGGCAACCCCGAGGCGCGCAGCTCCACAGCTGCCCGCGGCCGCAGCATTGAGCGGCAGCGGCCGGGAACCGGGCGAGCGCTGCGCAAACCCCTCCTCCCAAACCTGCGCCGTGCGCGGGGGGCGGGCGGAGGAGCCGCGGAACCGCGGGCGCCTTTAACCCTTCTGCTGTCCCGCAGCGCGGGCGCGGCCCCTGCGCGCAGAGGGAGCGCGGCGCAGCCCTCAGGACAACAGTTGCTATTCTGCGGGGTCTGTATAGCGGCTCAGCTCTGAGCTTGGGGCTAATTCCCCGGCCCGGCTCCTGATTCCCTTCTGTGTTAGCCCAGGCGTGGCTCCTCCCGGCGGCCACCGAACCCGTCCGGCTCGGGGGTTTCCCGGCCCCTGCTTTTCGCCCATCCTCGCCCAGTCCCGGGAGTCCCAAATTACAGCTGGGGGCATTTTTTTATCTCTCTTCGATGGCCTCCGGCAGTAATCTCAGATTGGCAGTAATTGTTTTCACTCTTCAAAAGCTGTCCCCTTCCTTCATTCCCCTGCTCCATCAGTCTGGCACTCAGCCCTTTGCAGTAGTCCACCCTCTTCTTTCATCCCCTTTTTGACCTTTCTTGTCCAAGAAATGAGTGTGGAGAGATGAGAGAAGCCAGAGAGGAGAACGCACACAGGGTCCCAACCGCATGCCTGATGCTTTCAGCCCTCCTCGCACCCCAACAGCCAGCACCTCTCCTCAACCTGGCACTTCCTCCGGATCACTCATGAGGGTCTCTACCGGCCATTGCAATGAAATTTGTGAGCCACAAACTGCTTTGAAAGTCAGTTCAGGCTTCATAAGCAGAGCGATCTAAAGGCATGAAGAAAAGGGGGAAAAAAAGTGTATTCAGAAGAGAAGGTGGGACCTACCTTTCCCTGTCCTGGAACCTTGTTACGGGGAAGTGCTCTTAAATGGCTGTGCAAAAAAATGCAGAGTATTCAGTCTTAACTGTGCCTCCCCTGGGTTTTGAGGGATTAAGTGAAACCCTTATTATGTTTAATTATCTCTAGAGTTGCTCTCTGTTCTTGCTGCCTTGCTTTATGGTTTAATAAACTGCACATCGATATAAACTGAATGACAATTAACATTAGTGCAGGTTGGATTTGCGTTTATTGCTGCTTGCAGGTTTGAGCTCGACATACCTTTGCTCAGATGTTTCACTGCCACCAGCACCTCTTAGCATGGCCGCCAGCTCCAAAAAGCAGTAGGGATGTGCCCTGAGCAGTCTGGGAGGGTGGCTGTCCCAGCAGAATGCTGTGATACAGAGCACAGCCCCATGTGGGGCTGGACTGTGTGGGACCGGCGGGTTTGAGCAGCACTGCAAAGAGCGGCAAAGCAGCACACCGGCATTTCTCTGGTGCCCAGAGCCAACTGAGCACCTTCAATGAGTCCCATCCCAAACAGGCACTAAGTACCACGGCCCACAGTGCCTTTAGGAATGCTCAGCTCCCTTGTGATGGAGGATGGCCCAAAACATTAGCTTCTAGAGAGGGCAGGAGGGGCCAGTGCTGCCTTTCCTGAATCCTAGTAAAGGTTTAAGCTAGGATCCAACAGCAAAACAGTCTAGAGGAGGCAGACTGTGCTTGAGCTGTGTGAAGGAATCCCCTCATGTTATGAAATGTTGTATAAATGTTATGTATTATTTGTGTAATCCCATTCTGATTTAAACAATAGTGGAGACTGCTCAGTAATCCAAAATAAAGTGTAGCACCAAGTGTTTTCCATTTGGGAGTGCCTCTGTCTCCAAGGTCACCTCATAAATCCTGGCGCTGTAGTACAGTGCTGCCAATCTGTGTGGGGCGAAGTCACTCTTGAGGGAAATTAGTGCTGAAAATGCTTCCGAATTTTTCAAAAGGAACATGCGTGGAATCATCATCATAACCCATCTGAGCATGCAACGGCCTTACAAGCACCAGAGGAAGACATCATCCACCCTCAGCTGGGTGGCAACCAAAAGCAAATAAGGTCTGAAAGGCAAACCCATGGAAGCAGTGTGTGCAGGCAGATGGCCTCCCTGAAAAGCCTTCTGGTTGTGCCACCTTCTCTGCATACAAGTCACCACTGAGTGAACAAGCAAATCAGGTCACCTGCCTTTTTTTTCTCCTTTTTTCCAAACAAATCCACAAATAAGGCCAAAGGTAAAGTCAGAAATCAAAGTCAGAAATCAAATCTGGTTTAAAATTCAGACGTATTCTTTGTAGCAAATGGTTTAAAATACTTCATAAATATGGCTAGAAAAACTGCCTTGCAGGTTTTTAAGATCACTTGTAACAGTAAAGCTGACACTTTGAATAAAGCCTTGCAGCACGACCTTCAGAAGCATGCTGCTGCACAACTATGTCCATGATTGGCAATTGTGATATTCATGCCAGAGCATCACTACCATATTTAGCGCAGTAATATTAATTACGTAAGCCCAAACTATTTTTAATTCCTGTGAAGGTTGTCACACAAGCATGCAAACAAAGCCAAGCAGAATACAAAACTGGCACCATCCCTAATGCATCCACAACGTCCTGCCTGGTGACTGTGTCGTGGAGGGGTCCCAGGTTGGCAATACATCCCACGTGCTACCCGCAGCCAACACAGAGGAGTAAGCAAAGCAGTGCACAGCCCTGCAGCCCTTCCACAGCAATGTATAGGGGTAAATCAGATGTAGGGTCAGACTGTGATTTATGGATGCTGAACTCACATCCTGAACTTGGCAGAGGCTTCTTTGTTTAGGCTGCAGTTTGAGTAAAACTTAGAAAGGGTCTGGGCATCATTTTACTAACACAAGAAGGCTTTGTTAACAAACTGTACTTTAAATGACTGCTACAAAACATCTCCAAGGTTTACATTGTAGTTTTGCCTGACCTTTAATTAAAATACCAAGACCATCTTTACCAGGTGATGGCTATTCATAAAATCCTTTGAGGGGTTGTATAAGTGTAGGGCTGCTTAAATCTCAGTGATACAGAGAACAATACAGCTTACAAGGAATTTTGGAGAAATTTGCCTTTCTTTTTAACCATCCCCAGCCTGACATCAAAGAGTTTCATTTTAGGACAATGCATCAAATACATCATTTTTAAGGAGATACAGTGAGAAAAGAGTAATCAGCATCTGGTGAGAATTATTTGTGATGTGATCTGCAAGTATTCTCAAGTCCACAGATGCACGACAACGCAGATGGTGATATATGTAAAAGAATAAATCTTTTATACAAAGTTGAAGTGATTTTAGTGCTTTGGAAAGGTTGCAGATAGATGGCCTTGGAGGCTGATCTCCTACTGGGGAACAAGGAACAAACTGGAGCAAAACCTTGGTGTTTTGCCAGCATAACTCGGTGCTTGTTTCAGAAACCATTGCTTGGGGGTGCAAAGCAGTTTGCTCCAAACTGATTCAATCTTTGCCCGCTCTAGTGAGTTCCCTACCAGACACCAGCTAGTGCCAATTTCAATGAACTATTTTGAAAATGTGGATATTTATCACTAGCAAAATGGTTGAGAACCAAAGATTTAAACCTACAAACTTAATGTCATCAAGTGACCTTCAGATGTCAGCTTCAAGAACTTCACTGCCCAAAGATAAAATAAAGCTTTAAAGGCACAGATTTCTAAAGAAGTCTTAATTTCTTTAGTTTAATACCACATTCTTTAGGCCTGTAAAGACAACAGCAGTTCTGTTTGAATTCAGGAGCTGAGGAAAGGACCTCAAAATTATAGCTGAGAAAGCCTTTTGCAGTTTAAAAAGCTCAGCTTAAATAGCAGCTGAGTCCAGAGTCTTTGTGTGCTTTTCATTGGATTTTCTGTACCCAAACTCTCCCTGAGCCTTTATAAAAATCCGTAAGGCTCAGGCTTCCTAATAACATTTGATAATAAAGCACAGTTTTATGGCCAAATTGTGAAATTCGGGATTTTTGAATGAAAATTATGGAATTCTCAAATGGTAGAACTATAATTTAGAACTGTAAATTAAGGCCTTAGGTTGCTAAGCAAAGAAGTTTAACATTAACAAAAAAAAAAAAAAGCAGAGTGGAAAAACTCCGAAGCTTCTTGGTCTAATAATTGTAAATTATTTTTGTCATGATTAAGATTCCAAGGTGACACCCATTGCTACATTTTGGTAGTTCAAGAAACACAATATAAACCTATCTGCAGTGATTTTTTTTTTAAACTAGATTTAAAATGCAATAATTTAATTACTTCAGAAATCAAAATAAAAGCTCAGCATATTTTTGAATTATTGCAAGAAAGGAAGTTTCAAATGACGCAACCTTAATAATACACACGTTAAAAATGTTAAAAATAAATACCTTAAAAAACACACAAAATGCAGAGTGTGTTGCCACGATAAGGTGCTGACATTTATAAATGCCATGTGATTAGCATGTGAAGAAGAGATACACATTCATTGTATGCTAAGACCTATTAATCATCCTTCACCTGCTAAACATACAGCATAATGCCCTCCCCATTGTATTTCGAGGTCCTACCAAAGATGGCTGTTGGCGCTGATAAAGCAAATTCTTCTTCAGATCCGTTAGTTAGGACTTCTGATAGCAATAACTTTGGGTACCTGCTGTGTACAGCTGGGATCCTGCTAAAGAATACAATGACCTTTATGACTCAAATTAAAGACTGAATGAAAGAAGGAGCACCAAGCAATTAACTCATCAACCATGGCGCTGTGATTCTTCTTCCAAAGGCTGTTGAGACTACAAGCACTCTTGTGCATTTTCTGTCATAAATGTTCTACTGCAAACTTTGGTATTTAGCTTCCAGGGAATGAATGTGTACTTCAAGCTTTAAGAACGAAACCCTGTAGCTTCAATCAGTTCCACTGATTCCAACATACCTCTGCACGGTCCTCCATGAGACAAGCTGTATGATCTGGTGAAAAATGACAGCTTTCCTTCCCAGGGAAGCCTGTGGAGACAGGCTTTCCAAACTAGATAAAATTCCAAGTACCCAGATAAAAGTCAGCTCAAGGCACTTCGTCATTAATGTCGTGGGACAAGAATTGTCAAATCAGACATGGTCTGTCTTATCTAACATCTTGCCTCAAATCATGGCTGTCATGAGTTATTCCAAGGAAAGGAGTGAGAAATGCGTCCTTCTTTTAGGACACAGAACAAGTGGACATCCTAAAGCATGATGTTCAGTACTTCCGTGTCATCAGACATCCTGCTCATGAATCTGATTGCCATCAGCATCATTATTACACCGAGGAATGTAAGAACTCTTGTGAATAACTGCCAATGGGAAACTTTTTGCAAGGTACACATTGTATTAATACTACCAAATGCAGGAACTACAATGAATATTTTTGTAATGGCACTTCAGCTTTTAACCTGTATCTTCCAGAAACACATGCAGACCCTTTCACCAGCAAAACCTCCAGTTCCATAGCAGTGTCATGTGCCTGATGTGGTCCTCACATGTGCCACCCATGAAGTCTTCACTGATTTACAGGTTTGTTGTCATAGGTAGCTAACTAAAACCTCTTCAAAATAGCAACCAATCTTCTCTGTAACGAGAACGGGAAGGCCTTTAAGACTTCCCCAAGAATAGGAACCACGGAGACAATTCTGAACCAGACGTAGTCTATTGTTAATGTATAGATAAGGAAGAACAAAAATAGAACTGTATTAATTTCAGCACACAAATACAGGGGAAAATGTATTTGTGCCAAGGAAATAGAAAGTAATACAAATTTTCATTTGAAAGATTTCTGTAGAGACCATTAAAAACAACAGAAAGGAGGGGAAAGGAGTAAGGGAAAACATCTCTCTGCAGCTTATGAATAACTTGATACCAGTAATGATAGGGTACAGTTTTATTTGAAGAGTAGTAGCCTGACAGTAATAAAGACAAATACTTTCACAACTGTTAGAAGAATAAAAGCAAAGCTGAATCTTTTTTTTGATTGAAACAATTATTTTTTTCCCATGGACAGTTGGGCACATTCGACAGATAAGTTATTAACTGTCACTTTTGAATTTTAGCTTTATACAGCACTTACCAACACAGTGATTCTGCATACATAATTTCCTAAAAGGGATCATATTATTATGGAAGTCATGTTAGCAGTATGTGAACGTGCATCTTCCTGTTTAAGTCATTATCTGAAAATAATATCCTGAATTGGATACATCCTGTGGGAGAAAACAAAACTGAACAGCTTTGGCCCAAATGTACTTAATGATATTTAAGGAAACGCAGGAGAGATTTAACATACATGATGAAATGAAACCAGAGGGTTCAAAATGCTTTACTACCCAGATCACGAGACATTAAATGGGTGCTAAGCTTAATTTTACTAATCCACATATCTGTATCTTCCATACTGCAAATACCACTGCAAATGCTTTACTCGGGAGAAATTATCATCACTTCGGAGACTACATTGTGGAGCTGCTGTATAAACCCAAATCGGATCATATTATTAGCATCTTCTGTTGCAGTTGCCTGATGGCAGGTAGATACTATCTGAGATGTTGAAAATTATTTTGAGTAGTTGCAAAAATAGGTAGCTCTGTAATCACAGATCTCATCAACATTAATTCCTATGCTGCCCAACAAGAAGATTAATATGTAAGTAGAAGTAACGTGTAAAAGTTGATGTAAGAAAATAGAGATCCAAAACCAAGAAGTGCTTTGCCCTATACAGAAGAACAACTAGCTGCTGAATCTTCCTTTTCATACCTCAGCGTCTCAGGAGCAAGACCCTGCTTGAAGTCACAGATGCTGCTGCCACCTCTCATTGTCTCTTCTATTGGGTTACCTGCTGCTACAGGTGCCCTTGCTCAGAGATGCCACTTCTTCTCCAGAAGATGCAGATCTCACTTGTTCTTGCTCTTCTCTGGAAATGACAGACAATAATCCAGAGTTTTTAAATGCCCTGTTTAGATCTTCACTTCAAAAAGCAGCCCAGTGCAAAGAGATCACTGAACCTGTACACAGCCTCATGCATGTCCGCAGAGCTCAGGATCACCATGCTCAAGTGAGCTACAGGGGCTTCAGCCACCAAGTTGCCAGTGCCACCATTTCTGTAGTAGGTAACACAAGTGTTTCCAAGAATTCTCATTTCCAGAGGTTAATGCAAGTTTGTGGTGTGGTTGATTTCACTTGAGCTGAGTGTTTGTAAGATGATGTTTTGCTACTGAAACGAAGGCTTCCAGGAGGTCTTCAGGAGCAGGAAGCTCATAAAAGCAAAATCTCTTTGCAGCAGGATCAGGGAGTGCATTAGGTGTTAACTGATTAATGTAAATGGTCCTGAATTTGGCTATTTGGCTAAAGTATTCTGCAAGCTTTATGGACATTCCTGTAGTGACAGAGTGGCTGATCATTCATTAAAAGGAAAACCAAGACAAGAATGGTTGAAATCTTTCAAAAGCTAAGTGTGCTTTTGGGTTTGATTGGGGTTTTTTTTTCTGAAGAATGGATATAGCTCTGTCAAAGGAAAGGCAAGTGAACCATTTGAAACCCTAAGGAAATGCTTACTCCTTTGTTTGCAATGCTGGGATGTTCCACTAAGGCTTACATTATTAAGAGCCTTCCAATGGATTTATGAACAGAAGATTACATTCTTAATGCTGCTTCTCAGAAATTGAGTGAATAATTCAAGGCACACCAATATACTACAAAAAACAGAAAAGTATCTTACAGCTTGGTACCTTACAAAGAAAGTGAGCCTCAAGCTCAGTCAAGCTATTAAATGTGATATATGTAGCATAAAGACCACCGTATATGAGGCAGCAGCATGAAGTGAGGTGGTATAAAGCACTGAGATGGGAGCTACAGCATATGTAAACAATTGCTAGCAATAATGCACATGTATAAGGTAAGATTGATAGCTCTACCCATCAAAAACATAGTAGTTGTACCATTGATAAGATCCTTTTGTGCTTCGTATTGACAGATTTAGAGCACCTTCTCATCAGAAGTCAAAGAAATTAGAGCGATGGCCCAGGGCAATGAGTCAGTTACCAAAGGAAGTTCATCTTCATGTCAAGAGGGGAAAGGAGCAGCAGTCAGAAGCTGTGTCTTTAAATACCTGCACTGTACTCTTTCGACAGTGGTTTGTTGGTTTGGTTTGGTTTCTTTTTTTTTTTTTTAAAGAATGTTCATGGCAAATAAGAATACTCTTTCATCAGATCTAGCAGGGTAGAAAGAAGCTGTAATACGTGTCTGGGATATTAGAGCAGGCAATGGTGATATTCTGCCAGATCTGACAATAAAGAGCTGGTAACATGGAGGTGGCATGAGGAGAGTCAGAATGGGAATGGTTTGATGTTTATTGTACATGGCCCAAGTTTTTTCTGAAATAAGCAGTAAATTGGTCATCCGGCATTAGTGCCTGCAGAGGTATGAGAGGAGGCTGATATCCAATGATTGGTGCAGGCAGATACCATTGTGGACCTAAGCTAAGACATTAAAAGAGAGGAAAGCGTACAATCATCAAGCCACTGTACTGAGGCATTCAAGGAAATACCTCTTCCATTCTCTTTCCCAGTCAGAAGCTGGCATCACTGATCCTTTCTGTTCCACCTCAGAGGCTGACAGCAGACCTTCATCTCCATGGGGAGAAACAGTTCAACCACACAATCCCAAATCTGTGCTGATCCCTGGCAGTGCACTGGGAGGCAAACACATGCCCAAGGGATGGTGTGAGTAGTGCTCTTCCTGGAGGCATGAGCACTGTCACTTGAGAGCTGGGTTGGAAAGGAGCTGATGCAAGGATGTGATAGGCAAACAAAGGCATCTCTGGGGAAACATCTTGCCAAATGTTGTCTGTTTAATTGTAAAATGGGTACTGGTGTTGATTTGCACATCTATCCCCTATGAACACTTCTTTCCCAAGGAGTCGGTGTTCCTGAGTGCTAACCTGATGGCTTTTCCATCAGAGTAATTATCTACCAAAACTGTCCTCAAAATACTTTCGTGTCTGCTCAGCTGATTGTTTGAGAAGTGCATGGGGGACAGCAGACCTGGGATGCTACAAGCTTTCTGCAAAGCATTCCCCATGAGAGCTGAAGTTGCTAGGGATGTACCAGGGAGTAGGTTACACTTTCCAGGGCAAGGAAAAAAGACATTATCAAGGTGCTGATAATGAACTTTCTGATTCAGAGATGTGGTGCTTGTGGGACTCAATGCTTAAACAGTCCTACCAGAAAGGTCCCTTGCTAGGTTTTACACCACTCAGGGCCTGCCTGAGAAAAGAAGGCATTCTCCACCTTTAATATAAACTGCAGGAAGACAAAAGATGGCATAGAAGAGCTGATCCAAGCCATCCTTATCAAAAATGAGTTTTCCCCTTCTCAAACATGCACACGTTGACACCTGACTTGATATGACAGTTAAAATTGATCCCTGTGTGATGTCTCAAAGGCAATAAGGGTGAAAAATGTGTGTCCTTTACTGCTTTTGGGCTACCTGGCTTCTTGTCTTTATGTGAAATTATAGATGATAAATAAAGAGAAAGAAAGAGCAAAAGAAGCCTGTAAGAACAAAAGACTGTAGTCTTTTTCTGTCCTGCAGAGTGATCCAGCTGATTTAACTATGTAGAAATGTTTGATGCCTGCTGCAAGTTACTTTGCTGTGTGCTCTGTTTAGCTTTATGTGGTTTGTCTCTCTACTGTCTTGCTTTCTGAATTATTTTTAGATCTGAAAGATGTTCAGCAATTAGCTGCTTTCTTACTGTGGTTGTTCTTTATCAGGCAGGTTGTCTGTCTTTCTTGCTGGAAGCAAAACGATAGCTGCAGAATGGCTTGGCTTGTGCCACACAGTCAACAGTATGAGGCAAAAGCATTCAATTATTGACCTGTCTGCCAGCATTAGCCTCCTGTGCATGTTTGGGTAATTTGAACATGCTAATTTGGTATTACATACAGGTGCTGTACTGCCTAGGTACCCCACAACTGCAATAATGGTTCTCTATAAAAACTATTATTTGCTACTTTGTGGTGTTAGTGTAGATAAATAAAGTAACAGTGACTTTGCTACCATCAAGTAGAAGAATCAAGTAGAGGTAAAAATTATACCTGAATATTAATTCAGTGCTATTTGACACAGGGATAATTTTTCTTTAGTTGCACAATCCCATCCTTCTGAGCTTTCTGAAAGTCTCAGAATATCTACCCATGCAACATTCATCTGAAGCACATTAGATGTAGCACATGTACATTGAAGCACATCCACAGAGATTTCAAACAATGCAAGTAGCTGGATGTTTGTTTAATGCTTTGGCAATATTTATGACATTCTTATTTAAAGTCAACTCTCTTTTGATTTTACAGGCAATTATGGCTTAGTTAAGGCTACCATAAGAGCCTGACTTCCCTTCCTCCCTCCCTCCTTCCCTTTTTATTCCTGCATGTTAATCTGTTGGAAATCTGTGTCAAAACCTGTTTATACTCATTCCCAGCTACCACTTACATGGCACTTTAATGATGTGCCTTTGCTGTAAGCACATCAGAGGGGCTGTGTTTCATGTGGAAGGAGACAGAGACCACAAATGAGTGAAAAAAAACCGTGTTGCATTCTTTGGAAATAATCTTTCCCATTCAAAAAGCCAGTGAAGGACCATGTACTGTTTTTGCCCTACTTGAGCTTTAGGCTGTGAAGCTGATGCAGTGAAATGTCTCCAAGCTCACTCTTGGCAGAGAGTTTAGTTTTGTTTTCCTTAGAATTAGTTGAATGACAAATATTGTTATTTTCCTTCAGAAAGAAGGGGCAATGAGGGTGAGTGACAATGGCCCTTCGGACAGTATCTGCTAAGACCTCTATAAAACTATTTCACATCTTTAAACGTGCAAAACCACATTGTCTCATCAGCAGAAATTTTAGAACATGCATCATTACACAGCACTACTTAGGCCCAGTACTTGAGAATGGTAGTTTATTAGAATAATTAATTTTGTTTTAAAACACAAAGATATCTCAGTTGAGGATTAGGTCGTTTCCCCATCATTGGCCTGTGTACTGTGCACTACTTGTCTAGTGTATTTTATGTGGCAGCTAAACAGTACCAGCTCTTCAGCGGAGAAATGCTCTATTTCTACTTGGTTATGAAACACTATGTACACTGAATGCTTATGGGTAGTAAATAGTTGAAGAAATAAAATAAACCAGATTCTTTTAAATGAAGGCAACTTACTTTCTGGAAGAGAAGTCAATTAGTACAGTCCCAGACAACAACCGTCAGCTGTGCTCTGGTTAAGACAGGGAGGCTGTGCGTGTACATGCAGACATGTGCACTCACCCTAGTCTTTTTAAGCAGCATGGATTTATAAAACAGAGCAGGATAGGAGGTGGCTGGGAAAAAAAAATAACACTGCTTGCTAACAACATATTGTACATTTTCACTTCCACCCCCACATCTTGAGCCTGTGGAGACTTTACAGTCTTGGAAAGTGCATCTTTTTATGTGCTCATATTTGCTGGGCAGCACTCCTGCTCAGGTGAGGCTAGGGGGCTGTCCCAGGCTAACCAGTGTGCTGGGCTGGGATTTCGCCTCCAGGTGCCCACGGCAAATTGCAGTCCATTGCACTGCAGGCAAGATGGGTAGAGGGGGAACATTTCTCAGCTGGCACAGTACTGCATTGCAAAATTAAATCCGCAGAGGGGTAGATGCAGCCCACACGTGATGGCAATGACAGAACCCACTCCCTGGAGGAATCGGCTCCTCTCAGCAAAACAGGGCAGGGGCTATGGGAGAGGAGGGTGTCCTGTTGGCTGCTGCTGCTTCCAGCCCCTGCCAAAACCACAAGATGTGGAAAGTGGTGGCGGCAGCAAGGCTGGGATTCAGTCCTTGCATCTATGTGTCTGCAGAGTTTGTTTGCCAAACACCACTTGCTTGTCTCTTGCTAATAGAAGGGAGGTCAGCGAGGCTCATCTGGGTCACCTTCCTTCATGCTTCCTCTGTGTATTCCCTAAGACTATGTAAGGAAGAGCAATCCTGTGAGAAGTCTTGTATCTCCACTGTTGTGACTCAACAATAACCTCCCATAAGTGAAAGTGAAGCCATCTCATCCAAAGATAAATAAGAAAATCATGTCAGTCTCTTATATTACCAACTTTTATAGTCTGATATTCACAATAAGATTATAACAGCTGGGATCTTTTCTGTCACTTTGCCCAGCACACAGTCTAAATAGCAGTGGAATTTAAACTACTATCTGTAATATTTTTATTGAAAACTGCATATGAAGAAGGATATCTTGCTGAAATAAGCACCTTAGTCATTTCTATATTTCAAGGGTTTTCATTTTTGATGGCACACACCTTCACATGAACCTTCATGACATCCTGGCTATGTAGTGGAAAGCAAGCAAAGTTCTATGCAGCCAAAGGTGAATTCCAACATTGCTGATATTCATAATTGAATGAAGAAAGCAGACAAAGAAAACTTTTCATCTCTGACCTTTCTGATACACCAGCTGAGTCTTGGGTGACCTTCATGAATGAGCATTTTGCACTAGCTTGTCTGTGAATCTATAGGCTGGCTTACAGTATCACCAACAATATGCATGGACACCTTTCACTTTATTTTGTTAATCAAAAACTTATTTGAGGTTTAAAGTAGATTTTTTGAAAATCTATGCTAATGCATTTGCTGATGGAGGAACTCTTACCTCTGTTGATGGGAGTCTTGTTTTCCAGTTTTGGTATCAACACTAAAAGCTGTAACGAGGTCTCCCCCCTAGATCTGCCCAGAACAATGGTCATGCAGAGATATTTTAAATATATGGAAAAATTTAAGTCTCAGTTGTGCTTTTAAAAACCTAGTACCACCATATATTCATTACTTTCCGAGTAAAGAGAACTTCAGTACTATGCAAAATACATTCTGCATTTGTCTCTTCTTTTCTGTTTGTTGTTAGTGTTTACAAATAGGCAGCATCTCTCAGCATATATTTGCACTACTTTATGTTTTGAACGGTGCATACAGGAGTAAGGGAAAAAGATACAATATAAATAGGAAGGCTGTATTCCTTTGGGAATTATTTTTTGTTTATTTTACATTTCCTAAGATACCTTTTAGGTTCCTGAACTAATACCTTTCCAACTTCTACGCTTCAGCTCGTTGAACCAATTTTCCACTGTCATACCATCAGCAAGAAATGAGAAATTCTGAGGGTCAGTGAACACAGCAAATTCTTCCACTGCTGCAAGGGAGACTATTGAGTTTTGGATTATTTGTATCTGTGATGCAGTGTGCTAGTACACTAAGATGCTCAAGCAACAACACTTCCAAAATGCAATTTACCTGCACTGGCATTGGTGTATGGATTCCTGTTATAGAAAAGTCATAGCTCAAAACCTGAGAGAGGATATTTTTCCTTTTCGTGGCTGCTGTTTTGCTTGACAATGTCTATTGGTCTTTTTGACTTTATTAAAAAATAACCACCCATAGGTACCACAAAAATAAAACTCAAAGGTTAAATAAGCATAGCTTTCCAAGCTGACCTCTCCACCAGTCTGTAGCTGTGTATGTACATCCAAGCCTCACAAAGTCAGAGTAAGTGAAACAAGATTTACTCTACTGTTCGAGAGTAAAAAACACTTCTGTTCAAAACACTTCTGTTTTGGCAAATCTTTCAAGAGTTTTGGTTTTGCTCTGTGCTGGAACAAAAATCCCTCTGCCTACTAAAATCAAAGAAACCAATACATCTTTGCCAAAAGTCAAATGTCTCTGGGTTACCTGTCTGGGTTGAGAACAGTTTATTATACTTATAGCATTTGTAAGTTCCACAATCTATCTTCAAAATGTTTCCTAAAACATATGCAAAGTTTTGGCTGTACAAGTAAAACCAGTAAAAATCGGAACAATCATAAGTACTCCATGGAGTGTAAGGAGTCTAGAAAGCTGGTATATAAGTCACCTGGTCAACAGAGGACACATGCCATTATTCAAAGCCAGGTACTAGTCCTTGAACCTTCTCTTGGTAGTACTGTTCATTATTTAGTTTGTAACGTGGGCAACCATAAAATTAAATTCTGCAGGACTTCCAGTTCACTTGTTTGCTATATCAAGAATGTATTAACCTGTACATTTTTGTGCATAAAATACTGATTCTGTTTTAAAGCCAAGTAATGGAAATACAGAGACTAAAATATCAAAATGGCAGACTAAACATCTCCATAGTCATCGTTTACACAACCAGATAATGCAATTGCTTGGAAACAGCATTTAATAGATCTCTTCCTACACATCACCTGTCTTGGAAACCCTAAGTGAATAACTAAATTTATACTAAATGCTCATGTAGTGCTCATATTTCTTCTAAAACCAAACATGCATCATAAGTACATGATAACAGGCCCTGTGTTACTGTTTCTGATGCTATACTCAGGTTTGGTTCTCCTTTTCTTTTTAAAACTACTGAGGAAAAACCTGACCTGACATGGGTGTTACACCCAGCAGAGTGTGGCCCTGCTGCAAGGCCTCCAGTGCAGCACATGAGGAGGACTTCAGCATCACTGTCACCACTTTCTTGGGTCTTCATCTCGGTGGGGAGGATCTGGTTATTACTGCTTGTCTTTCCTCAGCTAATTATATGCCTTCTTTTCTTTTGCTCTTTATGTTTTTCTCACAGAAAAATGCACTTGAAGCATAATACTGGCCTTCTATTAAAAAAGACAGTAACAAAGGGCAACCCAGGAATGTTACTGAGAAAGGTTACCTTGAGCTATGGGAATTGTCAACATATCAAAGACATATAACTAAACTTTTGTTTTGATTCTCCTTTACATTTTATGCTGAATTTTTCCTCCTGTCCTCACTGTCTCCTTAATAAATTCCCTCAAATTAGTGAATTTTGCTTGATTTCTTTATGAAACTGGAAGACCCACACAATGACAATTTGGTTCAGTCTAAGTAGGAACTTGATTGACATCAACACTGTAACAATCCTCTAACGAAATTTGCCCAATTCAGATTTAAACAGAAAAACATATGTTGTGAGTAACAAATAATTCTCATCATCCTCAAAAGCCTTGCCCCCCAAACACAAGTAAAGAAAACAAATGGCTCCAGTAATTAAATTCTACATAACTATGGTTTATTGGTGGTGATTAATAAAATAATGGCAATATGTAGCTCTTGAGGGCTGACACAACAGTTACTAGCAACATTTTGCTGAAGTCAGTTGTATTGCAGCCTGAGACTATAGTCCAAACAATGCCACTAAATTAGATACCATTAAAAAGTAACTGCTAGCACTTCTACTATTTCAGTCTTCATTATTCTTTTTTAATTTGGAATTTTCTCCTCATGTAGCCCTGAGGGGCTTAAAATGTTGCATACATTGTCATGGGCATGCTATTTTGTATTACAGGTAGTTCAGTAAAGGATGACACTTTAGGCTGGTATTTTGAGATAGGGTGCTTGCTTGAAGAATATTCTTCCTGGTGAGTTATTTATTTTTTAACCTGCCTGTGAATAACTAGAAACAGAATTAATGAGAACTTTCTGAAAAACTGAGAGACCAGTTCAAAATGTCCTCTATGGTCCAGGCCTCTATGAAGGCACCCACAGCAAGTTTTTTGCCTTTCATCCTACATCTAGGGACTTGTTACAGCCTATGTAATAGCTCCAGGAAAAAGGAAGGAGGTGGCTGAATTTCCCCTATCATCTTTCCCCAGCTGGCTCTCTGTTTCTCCCTTCCAAAAGGACCATCAACTTCTGTCACCAAGATTGTAATATTCAAAATCTCTCTCACACTTGTTGTGAAACCCAGTGCCTTGGCTTCTCATTAACCATTCCCCAGCCCCATGTGTCTCTCCCTTCCTGTGCTTGCTTTCGAGCCCTCGGTGAAAAAAGTTGCATGGCCAAGCCTTTGGACCTGCACCTCCTGCAGCTTGTTAGCTTCGGATACTGCAGTAACCACATCACACCAGGGTTTTCCTCAATGCCTCCATCTGGAAAACAGTTGGATCTCATCATGCTTTCTCTTCCAATTGACAGATTGTGCCAGAACCCTGTTCCTACAATGCTTAGATGCCTTCTAATTTCCATGCTTATTCCATTGCTAACAAATCCAGATCCAGGTTTTTTTGTATAATACTCTGGCTTAGAAACATTTACCCTCTGGGGTGTTTAGAGAAAGCAGCCATACTCCCTAACACCTATATGTATTCAACCCTTGTTTAGCTATCCAACCACACTTTGCTCTCTTAGTTTCCTCTTCCAGGGTCCATCATCCAGTGCCCACATCCCTCAAAGCAGCTTTCCTCTACACCTGCTTCAGTGAGAATTCATCCTTCTTGAAGGTGTGGCCAGAACTGCAAAACTCAGGTAGGGAAAGTGCAGAACTTCAAGATAAATGCGGTGCATCTGGTAGATCTGCTCCAAACTCATTTAATGTGCTTGACCAGTACTTGCTCAGCGAAGTAATGAATAACCAAAGGTCTGCATGACCTTGGCTGAGCCAGAGGGTTTGTAATGTCATGTGGACAGACACTCTGCAATAGTTTTGTCACAGTACCAGCTACAGCACCTGGCAGCAGCATGTCACTATGTCACCTGCACAACTTGTTCCCCCATCCTAGAGACAGCAAAGGAAGTGTTACAATCCCGTCTTTTATTTTAACACCAGGTATATGCTTTTAGAAGGCAAGTTATTCTCCCTCGAGCACAACTCTCCTTTCAGCCTCCTACTGAAGTGTTGATTTGGCCATACATGCGCTTTTGGAGGGGGGAGGTTGTGCTCATTTGGAAAGCTCAGGTGATGGGGGAGTTCAAACAACAATCTCCTTTAATGTTCTTTCAATATTTCTAAAATTAATTGAAGGTGATCTTTTCACTCCCTGCCCTAACTAGACTAATAAAATGCTTCTGGGGAAAGCACTGCATAAAAAAAGAAGTGGTTATTGAAAGTCTGTTCCTCAAAAGTATCCTAACTATAAGCAGGACCTGTCATTATACTGCTTTGTTTTACATTTACTCAAATACTTTCTATGTTATAAAAGTGACACTACTGAAACCCAACATTGTAGCATCTAATATTTGGCTTGCATGGATTTAGTCTTACAACACTGGATTCATCATAAATTAATTACAGTAAATTATGGAAACACAAAGACTAGAAATAGCTGAAAATAATTTGGAAACTACTAAACAGAGGACGTATCACTTTGTTATGACAATCTGGAGCAGACTTGCATCAGGTGACACCAGCATGTGCTATGTACAGCCGTCAGCCTGTGCTGATGCTGGCCCTGCCAATAGCCTGCGGGCTGAAGGCGAGTTACTGAGCATCAGCACTTGGGTACCACAGTCTCAGTCTGCACATCCAGAAATGGACTAAGCAATTTGGGAGGAGATGCATTTTCAGCCTATTCATTTCTACTGGCATGAAAGTGTCCAAATACACCCCAGTCTTGAATAGCCTTACTTTCTTCCTGTACCTACAGACAAGGAGTAAATATGCCCAGTTTACAGATGGAGAAACCAACACAAGCGGCTTAAACAATTTGCAAAGACAGGAATTCACCCCTGTTCCTGAAGCCTCTGCTGTCTGCTGCTGCATAAGGCAGCCCATGAGCTCCACCCCAGCTCCAGGGCAAGGGGCTCTGTGAGCAATGCTGGAAAGGAGGGAGCATGTGGGTGGCCAGCCTAGGGCTGCACACCAGCCCGATCTAGGGGTGCAGGCAGACAGTACAGGAATGAATGTACTAAATTGTTCCCTCAACAGCAGTAGGCACTTGGGCACAAGTACATCTAAAGTACATCCTGATTTTGACACATTGAGACTGGTCTTTGGGGATATTCCTACAGCTGCCGTGGCCTGGCATGTTTGTGGGTGATAACACAGTGCAGTAGGAGCTCCCCAGACAACCACCTCACTTTTCATTAAATATTCCCCAGTAGCTGCTTCCCTCTGAGCATGACATCACCCAGGTGCAGCTGTAGCCAGAGGATTATTTATCCCTCTTTACCCTGCTTCATGTAGCAAACACATTATGACAACAGCACCGATTGCATCTGCGTGATTTACTCCTTGTGCATACGCCATGTTTACAAGAACAGATTTCATTCTTCCACATGTGATTTATATTTAACTGTAAAAGAATTCCATGGAAGATCTATCAAAAGTAATAGGAGACATAATATTTTCTAAGAAGATAACGTTTTCTGTTTTTACCAGTGAATGGGTCTTTAACAGGTTAGCGCAGAGCACTGCTGTACACGGAGCTGTACTCAGCAGAGCACAAAGAATTGCTCAGGGAATGAGGAAGGCTCCGTGCCCCAATGTGCACACTGACTCCAGGTGACCACATTTTCCCTGCTCTCAGGATCTTTTAGCTCTGCTAATTTATAATTATTTACTGAACTTCATGCCCCAGGACTGCTTTTGGAGGCAAATCATGTAAGGAGAAATTTTGCTAGATTTCAGGGAGAAGGATGGAAAACCTTTTCCTCTGTTTGAACTGTTCAGGGAGAAATAGAGATGTAGGGCTTGAACCCCAATTACATTTGAATATTTACATATCTTTGGACTCAATCTTCTTTAGATTTCCTCTTGGAGCAATTTACATGTTAATGAACCCTAGAAATAATTCACGAATCAAAACACATTTCCCATCCGAAAAGAATACGGACCTTGAACAGAGCTGTGTGGTAGCCTCTGATTCAAACACTTTAAAGTTGAAAGGGATCAACATCATTTGTCACTTTTAGCTTTTACTTATCTTCTTGGGGACTATTTTGAGCAAACTCATTCTGTTTGGGTTAAAAAAACCCAAAAAAGACACTTCAGATAACAACAGTAAATATTTGGCATATTTTGAAATAAACAGGGATTTGGGGACTGTGGCTTATTGTATTGAGAACCTTATGCAGCATATTACAGGTGCTGTATTCACCTGTTCTGCACCTCTTGTCATACACAGTGATCGGACACTCTCATGAAACACTTGTTTTCTTTCACTGAGATTTGATATTTTGTGGAAAATATAAAGCAACAAGGACCACCCACTGGCAAAACTCCTTTTGGTAAAAATTTCAGCAGAGCTTTATGTCCATAGGATGGAATATGCCCCTTTTTTACACAAGGCAAACACAGTGACTACCAGCACAATAACTTTCACTTTGACTCACACCCTACAACAGTCAAGACCTCTGTGGTTTTCTTGATGTTATAGCAGTTGACTCATGAGTAACCAGGTTAAAGTCAGACTCTGGTGGGTAAACCTTCAGCTCACTGCCAAGCTGCAGCCTGCCTCTCCTTGTGGCCCTCATGAAGTAGAGAGCTGGTCCTGGGGCAACTTCCATGCTTAGAGTGATGGGAACTGTGTCTTGTTTGCCAAGTTCAAGCATGGCACTGACACGCCTAAATTCAATGGTATGGGATTTGCTGACACCTACGCTCATGAAAATATTAAATTTCTGTGCTCAAATTCCAGCTGATGAGCTGCTTATCTCTAGAAAAATGGTTCTGTTTTGAGATATTCTTATAATGATATCATAAATAATTGCTTCATTTCTCTGTATTCTCTTTCTTGACATTGGAGAGAAATTATTAGTATAAGCTTTAAATAAAATGATCTAAAATAACTGAAAATGCTAAAATAAATCCAGTGCGTTCTTTTCTTGACTTTGCTTGCTTTTTCAGCATCCTGCTTTTTAGTCTAAAATCTGAATTACATTCACTGGAAAATAATTATTTTTTTCCTCATTTTCATTTTGTAAACTAGTCTACCGGAAAAAAAGAACAACAAGAAAAGAATAATTTCTAAAGGACAAATGTAAGGTTACCTCTGATGTAGGATACCCGGTGCTAAGGAAAGGTGAAGAACGCTCTTGCTTGAGACATTATGCAGATGTATCACTTGGTGTGAGGAGAAAGAAAAGACGTTTACTCAGGCTTTCCTTACATGGACATGAACACAGAAAGGGCAAGCACGTGTAGGAAAAACATAAGCTTATCCAGGGCATGATTTATCTTAATCATGTATCTATGGAACTGGCCTTTACTTGAAAAGCAGCCTAATTACTGAAATTACTGCTGATGAAGTCCTGCAGCACAGTAAAGGAATCTATATGTTCTCTGACATTAGAAAGTTTCACACATTTTCATATGAGTTTCAAATAGCAATATTGATCAGGCAATTACCAGACTAAAACCAGCAGCAAAGCCCATGAAAGAAAGTGAAGTTTCTCTCTGTGTTCAGAAACATCTGAAACACATTTGTTTGTGTGTGTTTTCATGTAGCTGAAAATTTAACCAAATCACATCTTGTGTTCCAGCAGGTTTATTTTTCAAATGGGGGAAGAAAAATTCTTGAAAAGAGGAAAGCTGCCCTGATGCTGTTCAAAAGGCTTGAGGCAGTTTCTACCCCATTTATTTGTTTGGATTTTTCTCAGCCCCATCTGTTTATTTTCTATAGAGCAATCATAGTAGAGCCGATAGCCTGGCTATAAAGACATGAGAGCAGGTGGGACTGGGAGATAATTTGTGAGGCACAATGCTATGTTCTCTGAATATAGCACTGCTGATTTGATGACTTGACTGGTAACCTAATTTGTATGCTTTTAATTATTTATTTAAAAACCATACGCTTTTTGTGTCAGGGAAACATGCATTTTGGCTAAATATGGAAGGGGAATCACACAGATACTATGCTGAGGAAAATAGTTTTCTGCCAACTTATCTGCTTTTCAAAGGACCGTATCTCATAATTCTGAGCGGAAGCCAACAGCAACCTTAAAACTCTTCTGCCCCCCTGCAACCATGTGTTACATGCTGTTTGTGCACGGCGTGTTATTCCATGAGCTGGCAGGGTTTGGGAAAGGTGTCACTTGGCCACCTTGTGAGACCTGTCAGAGGCAGCTCAGAATCCCCCTTCTCCAAGCGCTGAAGTAGGTACACATGTGCAGATATATATGTCTACATACAAATACGGACATATACATTTAAAATGGGTTAAAGTGCTGAATAATGGGTTTTTCAGTTCTATTAAGTCCTGGGCTTTTTAGATAGTTTCTTTATTAAATTTTCAGAGTGAAAAAACTCTAAGCACTCCTCATCTTTAGATTCTAATAAAATTGGCATCTTAATTACATTAACCTGATCAATATACTAATAGAGCAGTTATGGGTTTTTTTGCCTTTACAAGAGCTATTGGGCTGATGGTGTGCTATGAAAATTTAATGCTCCTGTGTCTTCTACCTTAATTATGCCTAATGAGCTACTTGCTTTAATAAACAAGCAAATTCCAACTTCCTGTCAATATTTTTCCCAGCAAGACAATATAATTTTAGATGAAATTGTCTTTCTCAATAATTGAAAGAATTTAGGAATACTAAGTAATACAATCTATGAGGATGCCTATGTGATATAAGCTGGTTCCCTCCATGGGTACTGATGAAGAGATTTAATTTAGTAATTTATTTATTAACAAATATTTCTCCCTTAGGCAAAGCTGGTCCCAATTAAGAGTCAAATTTTCAACTGATAAAAGTAAGTATTCTAATAAAGACACTAATTGGCAAGCATGCTCTTTAAATATAGTCATAAATTAGAATATGTCATGGCAAATGTTGCCACTTCTATTAGCATCTCTCCAATGCAAGACTGAAATTTCCCTATTAATCAGGTTCACATTTTACCATGTTAAGAATGCCAAATGCAAATACCCTCCCAAACATTAGTAAAGCAGCCATACTTATGAAGCAATGGGTAGCTAGAGGCAGAACCTAATTACTACTGTTTCTGAATCCACAATTAAAAACCAACAGACAAGCTAAGTAAACCCTGGTAACCCAAAAAGTTATTGAGGGATCAAGCACAAACCAAAAAATAACAGTGTTGGGACTGGCAGGAAAGCTTCATACAGAATGAATTTTAAAGATGAGTAAAGAAGAGTAAGGATGAGACAAAAGAGATAAAATGGGGGGAAGGGGTTTAGAGCTAGTGAGAGATAACAATAGAAAAAATAAGCCTCAGTCGCAGTCCTTCAGGAAGACAGCTGCAGTGGGCTTTTTATATGCAGATCTGGAAAAGCTCCTTATAGTTTTACAGAACAAGTAACTCACGAAACTGAAGACCATGAAAAGAAAAAGCTGATCGATGGCGTTATTTCAACAGCTGAAAGATCTCCCCACAGTGTCGTAGGGCTTACTCTGCAGGGTATGCTGCCCTCCAGGTCCAAGCTAACAGCATGGCTGAGCATGGATGCTGATTTCCAACAGCCCCCTCAATGCCTCTGTGTGTGCACAGATCCCAGACTGAGTGTTCTGGATCAGAGCTGAACAACTCATGGTGAATCTTTTCAGAACAGTAGTACAAGTACCTGTGAACATTTGAATTCATGATAATCAATTTTGTCATCACTTTATATGGGCATTTTTAGGCAAAGAGGCACAGGAATCTGTGATGAGTAAGAGCTAAGCACAAGTTCTGCAGGACTGAGGCAGCTGCGCAAATTGTATTATAATATGCAGCAAGATGTGAATTTCCTTCATTCATGTGTAAACAGTTGCTCTTGCTCTATTACAACTTCGTTTTACTTAAGCATTCAACAGTCTAATAATGATCTATATCCATTCCTCTTTATCCTTTGTAGCTGCCTAACCAAGAAGGAAATCCTAGGAGACTGGCTTCATGCAATGTTTCTTTGCAAATAACACTTTTTGCATCTCTTATTCAGTCTGGCAACACTCTATTTTCATTATTCACTTAAGATATAAGAGATACACAAAGATATAAATTATATTGGATTTAACTAACGAAGATATGAGAAATTTTGTGAATGATGGAGGATCTTCTACTGACAAGTAGCTACAATGCTGATGTCACAAGGAGAAAAGACTTTTTTTATGTAAAGCATAAATGTAACCTCTAAATATCATACACATCATACCAGTTTGTAAGCAGGTTGTGTCTTAGCGGGCAAAGATGAGAAGGATCACAGCTTGATCCAGGGGGAAAAGAGGAAATGGCATACACTTAGGCTCTATCCATCCCTACAGCTATTGCCTGAGGGTCTGTCTTGCCCTGCCCTGGATGATTTAAGAAAATCTGCAGGTAAAGAAAGAGCAAATAGGAATGAAATACAGAAAGGTGGAAACACCTTGATGTGCTTCTTTAGAAGGATACAGCAGGCTTAGTAAATACTTTAGGATTCACTGTTTGTCTGCAAGTCTGCTTCAGACAAGCTTTTATGGAGGCAAGTAAAATAAGAATTGTTTCAAGTTCTGATTTTTGCTGCTGATGTTGGAAGAGGAAACAGATTTGCTTCTCTCCGATTAAAAAAATATTGCTTGTCAAGTCAAGTATGCTAGTGAGTGTGCTTGCACCCAGTACCTAGTAGGAATACCATGACTGATGCAGTCTGGCATCTCAAGTGAAACACATAGCTGTGGGATGTGTAGCCATCTTGAAAACATTTAAGAAGTGATCTGTCAATAGACACTTATTTAATACATCAAATTGGTGAAATCTCTACTTGGAATTCAGAATCTTAAAATGCGGTAGATATCTAGCATTTATATACTGGAGGTCTTTGTAAATGAAAACACAAGTCTGTGTTTATCTACTTAGTTGTCACATTTTCTACTCTCCTATCTCATTTCCATATTGTCTAAGTACATCTCTGTATTGAGAGATGCATTACTTAGCTTTATTTAATACTTTCCTTTCATCAATCTCAAAGCTCTTCGCAAGGCACAGCGAGCATCAAATTGTGATCAAAACATCAAAACATGTGATCGTACTTTGGTTAAAAAATAACCTCAAAAAGTAACATTGCTGCATTTCCCAGGTGTTCTTCCCCTCCAGAGCCCACCCATTGGCCAGCCCAGTGCTTCCTTCCAGTCTGTCCTTGCAGGACCCTGCCCGTTGGTAGCAATTTGGGGTGTTGAGCCCCAGATGTGGAAGTTTGCCCCCAGCTCTTGCTGCTGTGTGATATGGAGCTCCTAGGGAGAAAATGAAGCAGTGCAGTGTATTGCAGAATGCAAGTAAAAAGTCCTTTTTTGTGACTATGGTACCATCATCTTCCCTTTGCATATAGAAAAGCGAGAGAGGTTGCCACAGAGAATTTTATAAACAGTGGAATGAGGAAGTAATCTTCTGGGATTCTCATTCACCCCTTTATAGAATTTACACATCTCCATTTACACACCCCAAGATAAACTGTTACCTAGAATGGAATAATTTCAAATATGGAAAAGTACTAGATTGTAACTGATATTTAAAGGGAATCGAATAACTGCAGGGAACAGCTCACAGACAAGACATGAGTGGGCAGATTTTTACTATGAGGGTTTGATGCTCATCTACATTCCCTTTTCACCAGTAGCAATCCACATTTGAGTGGATTGAGTCTTCATTTTTGTGAGATTGAAATCAGAGTTGAATGCTCAGTGCATAGATGTGCACCAGTGATTTGGAAGTTGCTTGAATGATGCAAGGCAACACAATTGTTTTGGCTGTTCTCAGTTTCTAGGTTACTTATGATTGTGGATGAGACAGGCTTAATAGGAAGTAAAGAAGTTACAGAGTATTATCTGCTATACGTGGAAGTTTTCAGTACTTTTTAACTGGAAAACAACAAAAAGAGCCAAAAAGAATGGGTAATATTGATACTGTAGGTGCCAAATACACAAGGTCTGTAAAGAAGGATATGCAGGATTACAGCAGGTAAACCATATTAATGAAAACTCTGTATGATAGAAACAGTATATACTTGGAATGAAATTCCACCCCTCCACCTTACACTCATGTATTTACATAGTCTTCCTAATCATAATTATAACATTAGCCTGTAAGCATTGCTTACAGAAAAAAAGTGACAATTTTTTATCTCAGTGCATTTGATTTTCTTACTGGGGGGAACTGAAACTTTTTATCTTTGTTTCACTTCTGTCCATCCTATTCTGATGCCTGGATACTACCTGACAGATGTTGATAATCTCCCACTGTTGATAAACTCTCCACCCTGGGGCATTCACTATGATGCTGCTCTAGCCTTTTAATTTGAATAATTTACCAATTTAAGGAAAAAACAAACAACCAAACAAACCAAATCAAAACAAAAAAGGTGCTAAACTAACCAAACACCAAGTATATAACCTTGAAGCATGGATGTAGACAGTAGTGTTGTGGACTGTGGTTACTTGGATTTCCTACAGTTCCATTTTTTTTCCCAAAAAGACTTTTTATGTACATATTTATAAAGCATATGAAAAGGGTTAGTTTAATCTTGTGTTTAATGGCAGATTTCATGGCTGTTGATTCATGAAAGCCAGAGCCAAGTTACAAGACAGACCAGTGATCTTTACCAAGTAGTAGAGCAGTCAGTTATATGTTATCATTGTCAATGAGACATTGCAGAATTGTGTTACACTTTGATACAGATGAATGACCTGTAGTGATACAGAATTTGTGATGCTCTGGCTTTAATTAACCTCCTTTACAACTGAAGCTGAACAAGTAAGAATATGGTCCTTTCTATAAAGGAATATTTTTAGCCATTAAATCCACATTAATACTCTTCATAATATATAATTTTGTGGGTGACACAGGCACTATTTCTACAGCTGTTCTTTAGAGAAAGAATGTTTCTTGTCATTAAAGACTAATAAGTGACATTACATTTAAGTGCTTGCATTAGATATGCTTCTTTGAATTTAATGATGGGGCAATGAGGCCTTTAATTAAATAGTCAAAAATTTCTACTGGGAGAAACAAAAACAAATTTATCTACAGGTTTTCTTCTCAATACAAAAATAAACCAGAACCCATCTGGTACATAATCAATGCTTTCATCCCTAAAACTAAATCTGACACAATTTTGTCTTTAAAAATTCATTTCTCGTTTCTGAAATCCATACAATGGGAAGAAGAAACTCATCTCCTTGGTAGTTGTAGAGCTCTGTTCATTAATGCCGGTCTTGTGTGTCTGCAGAAAGTTCTTGTGGGAAGAGGTGGCAAAAGTACTTATCTATTTTTATACACAACCAAAGTTTCCTACCATAGATCACTGACTTATAATAAACCGTATTCTAGCATGTTTTCTGATGTTCTATAAGCATTTTTGCATTTATCTAATCATTTAGATCCCCTGTAGATACTATAGACAATAGGTATTACCAGACTGGCAAAAGAAGCTTAAACCTGCCCAGATTACCCTGTTGTTACAGTCATCTGTGCTGGACTTATTATTTGAAATAAAAATCAAGTTAGGTGAATTTCATTAATTTTTCCTGATAAAATTTTCAGGTTTAATATAAAATTAGAAAAACTTTCTATACTCATCTACAAGAAAAGAAAAAGTAGTACCAAATGGAAAACCTAATTGTGACAGCTGATAAAGTCTGCAGAGGAAGTTCGTCTCCTGGACACAAATGGTGATATGAATCATTCCATTCCTTCATCCTACTGTATTGTTACCTTAACCAAAATGGGATCCAACTCTGCTTTTTTTTATCACTTTAAAATGTATTTGATGAAAATGCAGCTCCCTTTTGCAGTGTGGCAAGTCAGTTGCAGTATTAATCCGCTTATTAATTTCTGTATTGATTAGTAGAATAACACTAACTTTTGAGTCACAGCCAGCACATTTGTTATATTACATTCCCTGTGCTGTATCCTCTCACCCACAGACATGAGACTTTACATAAATACATGCAGCTATGAAAATTCAAACAGGAATGCATGGATCTTTCCCTTTAACAAGAAAATTGACAGGATATCCCTTTAGCTGAGGTCCCCTGCCTTAATTCCTCTGCGTGGTTAGAGGCATAATATATCTCACATGCTTTTATACTAAGTGAAAATTTGATTTTTGCTAACTATTGAGCAGGCAAAGACATTCACTGAAATAGCCTTGCGTCTGGGAATCCACTATTTCCCTGCACTTGTCCCCAAATACGGCTTAGCCTGCCTCTGAGCTTGAAATTCTCTAAACATACCAAAGTTCTTATTTTTTCAGCTTGAGTATTGTTTAATGAGATAATGAAGAAACAAAGGAACACCATCAGCCAGAACCAAAGCATATTATCATGTGGAAAAGCATTCACAGCTCACAGCTCCATCTGCTCTACCAGTGAACATTAAATATTCTTCAAAAATGTTAAGCAATTAGAAAAAAATTATGAACTTAGATGGTGGCTAAGGCATCATTTCATTTTTAACATCATACTTTAAATTGATTCCTATTACTATAACACCCAGAAAGCTAAAAATAGTGTACGAACTGCAAAGGCATGCTGAAAATCAGATTAATATAGGAAAGTATTACATATGCACAAACATATTTGCACAAAAGCAGTTGAAAACTTATAGATTCCACCCTGAAAATGCATATAACTGTATCTAATTTTAAATTCTTGGATGGTGACAATTTTAATGTGTTGCCTTCTGGTAATAATCACCAGCACACATATATTTATTAGGCACATGGCTGAAGCCCTTCATGAATTAGATGCCAAATGATTACCCATACTCCAAAGCTCTGGGACATGACTGCTCCACATGAAGACTGATTTTCTGTAATAACTGGAAATTCACCAGTATTCTGACAACTGTTAGCCAAAACTGTGACACAAATGCATTATTATCATGAGCTACTGTCACACTATCAAATTATTGTGTAGATGTGCAGCTATTGTATGTTGGTGTAGCCTTGTGTATTGTGCAGCTGTCAGTCCTAGAGGCATTCAGTCATGCAACTTGACAGTTCTGAAAAGAGAATTAGCCACACTTAAAACAAAATTTAAAATGTCACCTATTATAAGTAAATTGAATTAAAATAAGAGATTGTGGGTGTTTGGTATTGGTTCTGAAGACACAGTAGTAAAATGAAATGTACAGCTTATAGTAAAGGAAGGAACCACAAAATAAAGGGCTTTTTAATTGTAACAAAGCATCATAAGATCTGTAGTTCTCTGCTTCACAGCTGGGTTATATATAGGTGTGATTAATCTATGCCTGGGAACCTAATGGCTGCAGTTGCATTTTGGGATTTCTAAGATTTTTAAAGGACATGCTTTGAAATGCTAAGAATAAAAATAAAATCAGAAACACAAAGGAAGTAGAATGAGTGCATTTTCAGAAAGCGAGAAAATGCTCTAAGAGGTCTTAATATGGAATACACAAAGTATTGGAAACTAGAAATTTTATTTCTACGCGAAAATGCAACATATCTCTCCAACATAATAAACACATGTAGTTCTATGCTGAACATAGCCTCCCATGAGAGCTGACTATGTCTTATGCTAAATATACTTGCAGTGCTGCAGGTGTGGACAAGACAGAGCTGCTTTTCTTATTTTAGCAATGTCTAATTTACAGAACTCCCCTTCTTAAAGGTTGGGCTACTGCTTCATTGCTAGAGTGAACATTTCTTTCTCTAGCACTTCAGGATGCTGAAAGCTACTGTTGAACCTGCAGTGTTAAAAACAACCTGAATTGAGAGCTACTGCACAAATTGACAAGAGATGAAAAGCATAGTCAGTGTTTGGGGGCATGCAGAACTCTTCTGAATGAATAAGAAAATTGGGATGGTTCATATGAGACATTCTTCTATCCACTGGCTTTACAAAAGCACTAATATTATCCCATGAAGTTTCCTTGCTAAAGAAGAATTTAGTGTTTATCCAATCCAAAGCTAATGGCCTCTGCTCTGGCTACTGTTTTTAAACACTTCAAGTCATTCTCCTGCTTATTGCTCCTTCCAACTCATTTTCTGATTAGAAAATACTGTTATGTTTACACTCTGTCATTACCTTTTACTAGCAAACGTTGTCCAACAGGATGTTCCCTGCTAAGTTAATGCTGTACTCACGGTTCATCTTGGCTATAGAAACATCTCAGACCTCTGTTTAAATCAACACTAACGGAAAATCTATTGCGCTTTTCACAGTAAATTTGATCCAGTTCTTAGTTCTAGAGACTTTAGCAACATTAGTGAGAATAAATAAGACCAGAGTGTGCATGCAAAGAAAACTATGTCTGAGCTACATAATCCATATAAAACATCTTGCATGAAAAGAGATTAAAGACATGGTATAGCAAAACATTCAAGATCCAGTGGTAATAACAGTTGACCTCCCTATAACTCTGCCCACCTTCCAATCAGGATTTCTGTATTGGCATCTAATTATCTAGCTCTTTATTTGCCTCTCCAATTTCCCATCACGGAGGAGTCAATTGAGAAACTACCACAAAATGCGAAGTAAGGATCTCATTAATTTTACTGGTGCAGACACACATCTCTCTCGTGCATTCTGTATTTGTTTATGTACTGTGTCTTTCTCTTCTGGTCTTGTTTTCCTGTTTTATTTAAAATGTAAAGAGCAGCTACTCTGTTATCCTGTGTCTTTGTATGGCGTCTAAATCAATGATGCCCTGATGCATTGCTGCCTCTTACACTGCAATACAAATAATAACAATACTGATCATATCTTCTTGGCTCTGCCTGGAATAGAAGAGGACACTTAGAAGCCAGTTGCATAATAACAATAAACACAAAGTATCATATAATAGATCTTCAAAGATACATCAATAATATATTTCAAATCACTGCTGCTTGTGCAATGTTACTGCAAGGGAAACTGCTGGGGAAGAGGAATGCTCTGAAAATATCTATCATCTTTTACTATCTGTGTAAATGTTTTGAAGATGGGCTGTAAAACTGCATTAAGTTTACAATAAACTTAGAGGCTCCTAACCTATTACAAAGTGCCAAATGCCAGTGTTCATCCACTGAGGCACCAGGCTGCTGTTTCTATAAAGCTTTTATGCTTGCTATCCCAAATAGCAGCACTGCATTTCACTTTATTTCATTTTATTTTGTGATTTGCGATTGCTGCCCAGTAGCAGGCTGGTCTAGGGGAAGTAGGAAAGTCAGAACAATAACACTGCAGGAGAAGCTGCAGTGTCTAAGAGGAGTGAGTGAAATAATATTTTTAGTTCTAAGTTGTATTAAAGAAAATTACCAGATATTTGGCTGGGGTTTTTTTTTTTGTGTGTGTGCAGTCTGTGTGAGTCTTTCCATACGGAGATTTGGAGATGCTATATCAGAGATTATTCGAGTTACTTAGAAGTGGGTGAAATGCAGATACGTACCTCATTGAGAATTTATGTCCTGTCTTATTGCTGATCTCTTAGTCAAGTCTTGCAAGGCTTTACCATGCTGTGCCATAGAAAGCCAAGAAAATCACCTAGATAATGCCATAACAGGCTTTTTCCCTCTGGAGTACAAGGTTCGCAGGATAAGCTGCAGGCTAGCTTTATGCTCACCAACCCCAGTAGTCGCTAGTTGTTTTTTCAAGGAAGAGTGCACTGTGCGCTCAATATTCTGGTTTCTTTAATGCTCTCCATCATCCACATTAAAGCAATTTCTATCTCTGGGAAGGATGAACACAAGTTGTAGAACTCATTGTTTCTGCTAATAAACATATATTCCCTTGAAAGTCTCATACTGAGAAAGCACACTGAGGAGAGCCCTTCCCCACAGCACAGGGAGAGCAGACAGAGAATTGCTGAGCATGGGGAGCTCACAAGCCATGGAAAGCCAGCTGGGGTAGAGATCTATCTTTAATGTGAGTAATTGTGTCTTTTATTCTTAATTTTCATGCCATTTTTCTAAACCTTAACAGACACTGTACTCCTGTAAATATGGGTAAGCATACACAGATAGCTAACTAAAAGTAAACAGCTCCATATTTATGAAAGTTTGATCTAATGGACATTTAAATCAGTTTTCGTAATATTGTCACTTGAAGGTTGTGCTGTTTAGAGTGGGTAAGTATTGAATCCTAGTTACAGTGGGAATGGTGCTTAAAAATATAACCAGCTTTATGGAGAACTATACTTAGATAAAAAAAATATGATTAAAGTGCTTGTATGTACACCAGAAGTGCGATTCACTGTTGGATAATTGACCATTCTGTACATTTTGGCATTCAGTGACCTCCTGTTTTAATTTGTGGCTTAAACCTGTAGAGAGCAGATATCCCAAGGTTAAAAGGTGAGCTTAGAAAATGCAAATTAGTCATTTGCCTATGAAAGAATTTTGCTGCCCTCTAAACTTTCATTGAAATCTCAGTTCATTCAGAAGGTCCAAGATCTGATTATCATGGCTGTGTAAGGGGAAACAAGTTGATGCAAAGCACCAGGCTTGCTGGACTGCAAACAGGTTAGCTTATCTGGGAACACAAGTGGCTGATAAATCACTGAAAGCACATAATAATTCTTTGTTGCTGTTCTTGGCTAAGGGAGAAGACTAAATCCAGCCTCCCATGCCCTATCCAGTTTGGTACTATCCAAGTGGCAGAGAAATTCCATGAGCTTTCTTTCATCTGATGCTGATAAATGAGCTCCTTTACCAGTGAAGGATAACGTAAGAACTTGTCTTTTCTGCAAGTCATTTTTACCCAGCTTTCTCAGAGCATTCCTATAAATCTCTGATTTCTTAGAGGTTAGACTTTTCAGAACAGTGTCTGCATGTGTGAATTGTGAGAAGTGTGAATGACTGAGCCCAACAAGTAGTTCTCCAGTTCTTTTCATTAAATTAGGCCAGAAGACACCAGACCAGACCAGACTGCTGTACGAAAATCTTGTATCCTCCAGCAGGTTGTCAGACAGGTGATCCCAGATCTGTGTGCTTGGGTGCAGTTAAAGCCACCTCCCACCCTACATCTCTACCAGCCTTAGCAGCCTGCAATTTTCAGGGCAACTTTGCCACCAGCCCTTCTCTGCTCCCTATTGAAAAAAAATCAAGGCTACTTGCCACAATGGGTCAAGTTTGGTCCAAGCACTGCTTTATCTTGCTGCATGTATCAACCAGCACTGTCAAGTTCAAAATTCTTGATACCATCACTAGCAGCTGCTTTCAGATAGTGGAAGGAGAATCACATACCAGATTAGCAGAACCTGTGCAATAGTTGCTGAAATAGCATCAGTACTGACAACATGGCTTTTTGGAGTGGAGGCATCTGGTGGTAGAGAGACCGAATCTGTGGTAACCTCCCTTCACCAAAGGGACAACAACTTGAAGACAAATAACTCCTCAATAATTTTGTCAGCTGGGCTGCATTTAATTTCATGCTTTAGTTACAACTCAGTTACATATAATTAAATCTTTGTCTGCATAACGCTCTAAAAATAAGCATAGATGCAGCCACTGAGAGACACATTTAATTTGCACTTGAACTACTCTTTTTGATGTCATTACTGACTTAGTGTTGCTCAAACCTCCAAAAGGTGGGTTAGTATGTTTTTATCAAAGAGTGATAGTCTTCATTACTTAAGCCATCTTGACCCTTATTTTACCTGATAACAACCTTGTGGTGATGAATAACACTGTCCCAATATTTGCAATGAATCAGAAGATGTATGTAACAAATTGTCATGAGTTCCTTTCAATGGTTTTAAAGAAAGTAACAGACCACCAACACTTGTTTTCATAAGATAACTAAATAAATATTCAAGTGACACAGGTGTTCTCGCTATTTACAGTGGTCAAAGATTAGTTAATTTTTTAACAGTGCTAGGAAATAGAAGGGGATAAAGGCATATTACAAGTGCTAGAAATGAACATCTTTTTTGATCAAATTAACTTTCTCTAAGATTGTTTACTGTGTTTTATTTCCTTTCCTTTTTTTTTAACCCTATGAATTATATTCCAGACAAACACACCTAAGCATATTGTTGCTAAAGGTTTCTGGTTTTATCTTAATTATAACACAAATATTGTTGCTCTGTAGCTCAAATATGAAGTAATTGGTTTTCACTTAGGTGATTGAAGGGATAATATTTCTGTAAAGAGTGGTGTTTAGAAGGAGTTTTCAGAATAATTGGCAGCTTAAAACTGGATCAGAGCTCTATAATCTAATAGCAGGCTTGCTTTTACCTTTTTCTAGTTAGTATCGAGTTTTGTAATGATTAAATTGTATTTCTTTAACTCAGTTCATAAGACATGGTTAGAACGAACTTCTGGTGGATACTGGTATATCAATCTGTGGCCCACAGTGCAGTTTGGGTTTAGTTTTTCTGGAAAACCAGGGGAGAAGGAAAGCCATCATTCATACTAAAAGATTTTAACAAGTATATGTTAGATTGGTACTGAGATTCAGCCATAAGCCTATCAGAATTATGCATATATAGCTTCGTCTCTCCAATGCATTAGAAATACTCAATGACGAGAAATCATATACACTCCCATATTCACCTCTGGAAATGACTAAATGTGTCTTGTGAAATATATTTACTTTCTGGGCTTCATTAAGGTGAAATCAGCTGAAAATACTACTTCTACTGCTACAAATAAAAAAGAAATAAAAATTCAATGGACCAGTTCATGCCTACTCTGAAGTTATTTTAGGGGTGGATAGGGGAACAGTTATTCACACTGTAAAGAAGCTATTCATTTAGGGAGTCCTAACAGAAGATGAACTAGGCACATCTCAGTTGTTACAGCTGATGGGATGCCACTGCTGTGCTTCCCAGTACACCTTAGGAGTGAGCTCATCCGGGAGTTCTGAACCTGGAGTTTTGCTGCTTTTTTCATAAACCCCAATTGGTTTAGAAGCTAATGTCTGAAGCAGAGAATAAAAGTCATCATGGTGACAAAAGATTCACTAAAACATCAATGCCAAATAAAACTACCATTTGAGAGGAAGTGCTGGGAAACACTTTTAACAAGTAAAATCATAAGTACTTCTGTTTCATTGGAGAGTGTGTGCATGCTTTCATATTATCTTCATGTTCTTCATTAAAACCCCTCCCAAAGCAGAATTTTTGGTGGAAATGGAAGCTATCACAGACATTTCAAGTTAATCAAATGGCTTATTTTGTGCTTAAACTTTTTTTTTAAATTGCAGTTAAAAAAAAAGCAAGGTAAAAATGTCATGAAATGAAACAATTGAGTTATTGATCACCTACTGACATTCAGATTATTTAGCTTTTAGAGTCAAATGAGATATTAAAACACATTTTGGTATGGAGAGTTATTTCATAAGCTGCTCTGTCAATTGACTGTGAAAAACTTGCTGCTGCTTAGTTTTCTGATACTTCTGAAGTTAATGAGAGGGGTTTTCTTGCTTGACAAGAGACAAATAGACCTTTCAAACTCATTTTATTCTCTCAAACTATAGCTTAGTTTAGTCCTATATTTTAAGCTAAATATACCCTAAACCCCAACAACAGCTAAAGTGAGAGTGTGATAAGCCTGGCTTGATTTCTGGAGGGACTTTTTTCAGTTGTCACTGTGACTGAGTTGAGGTGTGAAGCAGGATTTGGGTTAACAGATTTATTGAAACAGGAGGCAGGAGCTAACAAATGGAAATAAAACCTGAAGAAGGCAGGTTTTATATATTAGGTTATAAAGCAGAGGAACAAAAAGTAATTAGGGGAGGAAATGTGAAAAATGATCATGTAATCATACTGGAACTACCTGGACATTCTGTGCCTCAATGAAAAAGCCCTGCATATTAATGGTAAAGACAGATAGTGTTAGGCTTGGGGATCTAGAGGAGATTTGTAGGGATGTAACAAGCTGTGGCTGAACTGCCTCATTCTCCGTTCTTACTACAATAAATCAGTTAAAAAGCCCCTTTTTAGGACATCATATGTTTTCCACTTTCCCTGGAGGTGAAGGTACAAAGTGCCCAGTGCTGGTCAGACATCCTTGATTTTGCAGGCTGGAAACAGTATGCTTAATCCCAAGCCCATCACAATCAAGGGAAAGATTTCTGGAAGATTTACTGGATTTCAGGCTATCCTCATAAAGAAGTACTTGATCCTGCAAAGTATGAATCTCTCTTTTGCTATATAAAAACTTTTTGTTTGATTCAGTGAGCAGTTTTGCACTTAGAGATTGATCCAAAGCCTGCTGAAATTAGCAAGAAGCTTTCTGTTGACCTTAACAGGTTTTGGATTATGCTTTAAGTGAAAACCAGTTCACTGGCTTAATCAAGGAATATTTATAAAGTAAAAGCCAAAGGAAACTTATGAAAGAAAAATATTTCATTTCGTGTAGTATCAGTTTTAGAGCCAAAAGTATAATAAAAAATCCTGCAACATTTTTCTCTTTACCATCACCTTTACAGATTTCATGAACCTCATCTAAAAGGTGCTCTAGATAAAAAGTATTATCATTTCGATGAATGCCAGCCCTTTGACATGAGGAGAAAGTCTTTTATTCTCTGACAATGTCCTTGCCAAGCTAAGTAGAAGATGTAGGCAGAAAGCTTTGGGGAAACCCTAATGCTGATGAATCAGAGCTCCCTGCTGAGAAGCAGCCTGATGACACCTACCATCTAAACATACCTTTTCAGCAGGTTTAAGAATCAAGTTTGTCTTTTTGTAAGATTTTTAAAGGCTAACAGCTGAACCTGAACCTGGCTCTTTACAGAGGGAATGAAATCTGTTTCCCATATATGACTCTTTCTTACTGTATTTTCACTCTTAAACCTTTGAGCATGTATTCTTTTGTTGCCTTGTCTAAGGGATAATGTGGCAAAATGTCATCTTGCGTGGCCAGTTGTGGTGGGTGAGGTAGAAAAGATGCAGACATTCCATTCTGAGGAGCTGGGGGCTTACAAAGCTCATCAAGACTACATGAACTGCCAAAAGCAAGCCAGAAAACTGACTTTTGATTAAGTAGTTATGGTGCTTTATTATCTCAGATTAACTGGAAATACTGTAAGGATAATCCCCTCCTTAATTTTGGATTACCTTTTTGTGTTATATGGATGTTGATGACATCCAGAACAGTATAGAAGAAATGACAGTAATGGAAAATATTAGTCAGTAAGTTAAAACAACAACAACAAAACTCCCAAATACCATTTAGCTTGATTTTTCACTTTGATTTTTTTGTTAGTTACTTTTTTTTTCCATGTTGAGCTCTATCCCTATCTAAAATTAAGTGCAGCAGCTGTTTATGACAGATTATTTGTACAAATGTACAGCCTGAAAGCATTTACATCAAACTGGGTATTCACTATACCAGCCACGGAATAAACTTATTTTCCTATTAGGAAAATCTTATATAAAGTGTAGCCAGAGAAAAATCAGTTTCCATCCTACATGTGTATTGTCTTTACATATTTTTATCAGATAACACAAGCAACAGTGTATGCTCTATTTTTCCCAGACTGAAAGGTTTACACTCTAAATAGAAGTTAAACTGTGATATGGGAAACAGAGATAGAAGAAATTAAACTTCCCAAAATATCAAAACATCCTTGCAACATGGAACAGGTTTCCTACCAGAAATAAGTGGAAAAATTTGGTTAGATGACTAAACATCTGATCAACAAGAAATAACTCTATTTTAAAAAGTCAGAACGCCAGACCTGTCGCTGTGCCTGGCCTTAGTGTCTGCGGTCCAGATTGCTTCTTGGTAGAGCTTGGTGTCATTTCAAGCAATGTGGTATTTCCCTTGGCCTGTCAAGCAGAACACATATTCTAATGTAATATTAAATATTTTGGCTGCTCTACCTGTGTTTCTTGTTTATCCCCAATTCAGTAACGCTTTGCGTATACTATATTATTACTGACTAAAGCACACAACAAGATCAAACCTTGAAAGAACTGTTTCTTTTTGGGAAGTGGAAAATTGGCAGAAGAAATCACTTCTACTTTGGGAGGCAATGTCAGAAGCAGATGCTGAATGGATATTGTGCAAGGATAGCGAAGCAGAAGCAATTGGAAGAGAAACTAATATAGAGATCACACATAATCTGCAGAATTTAAGAAGCAAGAAATATACGCTGCCCAACTACTGCTCAAAGCACAAACTGAAGCAGACAAGGTGAAGGAAGAAGGAAAGCAAGCTGAATACTTTAATCACTTCATGTAAAGAAAGCTTGCTATATGGATGCCAAAACTGTGGATATTCAGAAAGTAGAAAATTGATTATGAAGAGATAAGAGTGTGCTAGTTTAAAAAAGGCAACTTGGATATAAATGAAACAGAGGAATCATTGGTATGAAATTGTTTGTCATGGTGCAGAGGAGAATTTACACAAGGTAATGAATCAAAACTTCAAAGTCAAGGACAAAGACAAGGAAAGAAAAGACCAACTACAGCCGTCAAGACAAGCTCATTAGAAGAGCTGTAAACATCAGAATTTTGCGTCTAAGGGTTTTGGTTTAGCAAGCACTTGGGTGGCTGAACTTCAAAGTTATTAGACCTTCTGAAAGGTCTGGACACAGTCGCTATGTCTATTTCTGCTTTTCCTCTCATTATCAATATCATGAAACACAAACAATTCTGTCCATGATAAAAAGAAATGTCTGACCCAATGTTTGGTGTGTAACTGGAATGGCTGAGAAGGGAAGGTATATTCTTCTCATTTATTTTATCTAGTAGGATTCTCGCAAAGGGATGACATTAACCCCAGCTGCTTGAGGAGACAGCAGCTCATATCAGCAACTACACCACCTCTGTAGTTTCAGCTATATATTTACTGCAAGGTGGTGTCTGTTATGGCTTTAACTGGGTTTCTATTGCTTCGAATGGTGCACACAACCTCAGCTCTAGCAAAATAACTGCAAATAACTGTTCTGAATATGCCCATTACGCTTTTTGCATCTTCCCAGTGGAAAACACAGAAAACTGACCATGGGATGGTGCCTCTAACCCAAAGGGAATCCCCAAAGTTGACAAATGTGGAATATATTGGAGAGTCCCAGGTCAACTTCATGCAAAGCATCGGGTTAATCTACATGGGAACATGAGCATGGCAAGAGGAGATCAGTGCCTTTATTCAATCTCAGTGTCCAGACCTACGGCTGGTCATATTCCAGCGCATTAAAACAAGAAGAAAAAGTTAGGGCAAAAAATGTTTGCCCACCAGTGTTTTCTTTTAGAAATGCTTTAAAGAGCTCATTTCTTCATACCCCAAGCCCTTATATTCTAGTTAAAGGCAGTGTTTAAATACTGTAAGAGTAACAAATACAGAATGTCTTGCAATATTAAGTTACAGGTGTAACAAAGCCTAATAACTTTGTAAATGCAGGAGTAAGAAAAAGCCGGTCAAATATTGTATTTTCCTCATAGTTTATAATAGCCCTTCTAGAAGCCTGAAATGTTTGCTTACCAAATATTCATTAGCTAACATTTGTACAGTGCTTTGAAATTGTAAAGGACTAAATATGTGCTAATTATAATTACTTATTATTATCAAACTCTTTCTTCTATTTGTTCTGTGTGACTGTGTCTATGAGGATGCACAGATGCTGCTCTGGAAGCATCTTTGCCTCTTATAGGACTGAAAAAAGCACTTATTTCCTGGGGAAAAAGAAAAGAATAATAACCAGGACAGGCTTGCAGAAGGATGGGAGAGGTAGCAAAGACATAGAGTGTATCAGCTTCACTGGGGCTTTTTGTTATATTTGTGTTTACAAGCCTTATCCAATGCTGTATATATATCATGCTCTGTCTAGAAGACAGGAGTTCGGATTAATGCCTTGTTTTCCAGAAGACAAATGACGGCCTATTCAAAGGCTGCTAAGATGCTTGTTTTTGTCTCAGTCCCACTAGGGTGGACACTGTGAGGATGTTGTGAGGTGTGAGAGCTGAGACCCTGCCCTGTCACCGGCCCCGCATGGTGATCATCGCTTTCACCAGCACTGGTTCCCAATAGTGCACTGTCCTGCTCATTGCTAACGTCTTCCCTACACTAACAGCAGATTGCATTGCAGCTGTCTTTTTGATATAGTGGGAAGGGGGATGAAAAAAAATAAATCCCTTTCTGCTAATGTTGGAGTCCTTTTCAGATTGCTTGGCAAGGACACATGTAGGCCTGTGCGCCTATCCTCCTCCTCTCATTGCTAGCACTGCTCAATGTAGCTGTTTCTGCAGGCCTTATTTCTTCTGCAATCCCTATTTCCCCAGATGATTCAGTGTTTTGCTGTCACTATTTAAAATTAAACTTTCCCATCACCATTGTCTGGCAGCCCCTATCCAGGCACTGCCAGCTTCACACACTCCACCACTTCTTCCCTCCCTTCCCAGGGTTTAATTCAACAGCTTTTTGCTTTCTGTGCACTTTTGCTGGCACGAGCTTAATGAACTAAATGCCCTATTTTTATAATTTGAATGTGCAGATACGCACCTAAAGAAAGAGGCCAGATTGACAGCGCTGGAAAATGATGCTTTTTGCAGGTTTGCAGGATAGGGAGAGGATGGAGAGCTTTTCTTATGTGCCAAGCAAGTTTCTAAAAGCTTTGAAAAGAGACTTACCTTCCCTATTTATGTGTGGCCAGTGTCACTCCCTTTGCTGGTAGAATATCATAGTAACTTTGGGAAGAAGAAGGCCATTTTCTGGATTTTACTTGTCTCTAAAGGATATCCTGTAGTTCTTAACAAAGTGTTAAACAGATCTGCTCTGTGCATGCACCTGAACAGTGCTTGCTTTCTGTCTTGCCTAGCATAAAGTGACACAAGAGCAATACTTTCTATAAATAACTTCCAAAAGGAGCTACTAATTATTAATGCAGAGAATTCCAAAAGAGAGAGAAAACAGCATTTCACAGCAAGAACTTTTAATGAGAGTGCTATTAAAGCAATCAGTCTACAAACCACAAAATGAATTGCAAGGCTGTCTTTCCATTTCTTTCCTCTCAGCTAGAATCACAACTGCCTTTTTGGATTTATCTCCCCAGATGATGGTCCATCACCACCCAGGTGAACCAAAAGGATAATGTCAGCTTCTGGCCAGGTGACAGCACGTAAGAGGGAGCTTTCTGATGATATTTGTTCTGTGCTCTGGGAGCCAGACCAGTCAAGTGTGAGATTAAAATGTGACCCACGTATAGACTTGCAGTTGAGACCAGTGGAGAACCCTCATATTCACCAAATGCTGTGAATGTGTCTGTCAGCCTATATCTGCACCAGGATCACTCTGATGGCTCTGAAGTCATTAGCACTGTAGACCTAAAGTGACACAGTACTTAGGTAAGCGCTGAGTATCCAGGAGGAGACCATGAAACAAAAGTAGCTTACCCAAGCACAGGGAATAACTGCTGTACAGAGGACTTCAACACTATGTGCAATTCTAAAATGCCTTCCTGTAAAGCTGTTTAGAAAAATTATAT